>JASDQU010790165.1:226380-241515 GCA_032191745.1 Picea mariana | reverse complement strand
TAGGAAGTGATCATGCAAATTCCACAATTCTAATTCATTGTACATATATAGGATTAGCTTAAAGTGTGTGAGAGTATATTTACTTGTTTTCTGATTGATTACAAATTGTGTCAAGATTTCTGTGTGCAATAAATATGCTACCAAGAATTTATGTAAAGCATCTACCACCACTGCAATCTGCATTGGCTATTTCGCACGTCGTGTGCGTGCTTATTGGAGATCGTGATAAGATTTGACCCAGAGTGGATTATATTGGAGACAAGTACCAAGCGAATTAATCCAATATCAACATAGAAAGGGCGTTGGAGGATTAAACATACATTATTGATTGCTGCAAGGCTTCGGAGCTCAGAAATGTGTTTGGGCGTGAAAAATCCCCTCATGGAGTCAAAATCTGGTTTAAACAACCTTACACGTTTTTGGTGCGAAATTTTGTGTAAAAAAATGAAACCTAAAAATCAAACGAGTATTGGCAGCTAAGAAGGGTCGAGGAGTTATCTTTGGGAAAGGCAGTTTGGAGTGGTTTACTCATTGTCACAAATCCACCATTTAGTGTTCGATAAAGGAATTCCACCATGAAATTTTTGGATGTTTCTTCATCTACAAGGGTGATATTGAGTATGGTGTTTAACTTGAAGGTATTAAGGTGGTATTAGTTTCAGCATTAGAGTTGTTTAGTAGAATATTTTTTTCGTGATTATTGCATATATATTAAGTATGTCTATGAAATAAATAGTGATGATGAATATATGAAATTAAATATGAAAAGGGGTCATGGTGTAAGATTGACTTGGATATATTAATGACTATTTTTCTAAAGAATTAGAGCACCAAGGTTGGGTACGTAGATGTTTCTATAGATTGAAGTATGTTCATAGAATGACTAGTTGTTTAACTCAGCATGGATGGTTGTCCATTGTGGATCTCAGGGATGATCCCTTATTAGTTGTTGAGACATGCATGTGGATTGCAGTCTACTAGTGAGGTTACACATGAATGTAGATTGTTGTCCAATAATTGACTTCAAGAGATTCATTATTCAAGAGTTACACCTTTACTATGGTTATGAGACGACTTGATAGAGTTCATAGTCTACAAGATTTCAAAATGGTTAGAGATACTAATGAAGAAATTACCTCACATAGATCAAGACAAGTAATCCTTAAGGGATGGTGTTGTAGTGATTGCCTCATAGTTTTTTTGTGCTTAATGTGGGATTCTTGATAATTGTGATTTGACAATGTATTTGTTCTTGTAATATTTACATGAGTTGTTTGCTCCTATTGGTTAGGAGGTGGTTGTAGATCTAGTTGGTTGTGAGAGATATTCTCCAACTCAGTTTCCTAGATTTGTGTGTGGTTGACATATTCTCTCAATTAGTTTGTTCGTGTGGCTAAGATAACCTATCTATCTTAAGCCAAAGCTTGATGTATAAATATATGTACCATTTTATTCTTAATAATATAGAATACAAAGAACAATTTTTTATATGTGTAATATGTCTACTCTTCATTTTTCTATCTCTCTACTCACCATGCAATGCACTGATTGAGTGCTTCTTATAATGGTTCCCTAAAACAACACGAACAACTGCAAAAACAACTACTGATGCATGTGATTGCATGGTTGAGATTATAAAACCATGTGGGATGTGTAACTTTCAAGTTGTTTGTCTTTAATATTTTATTCATATGAAAAATTGATATCTTGGTGTCACCTTACAGTACATGAAAAAATAGCTTTATATGCCCTCATTGTACCGATCTAATTGTTAAAATATAGTGCGTTCTAGACCAACTGGAAATGGATGAACTGGGTAATGATTGACGTGGCCATATACAAGAATTTAAGAAACCATGGATTTGGACGAGCGTGTTAATGTGAAGTTCTAAGTTGTTGGGGAGAGATTGACATTGAAACGAAGTAATTGGTGTGTGTGAGAGAGAGAAACACACTTGTGATTGAACCATGAGAATGTTAATTTCTCTCTACATTCCTTCTCCAACCAATCTACAAAATCTTGATTATTTCATTGTAGCTTCGATCATAACAATCACATAATAAGCTAGGAAGAGACATTATAGGGCCATGTCTAAGTGACCATGGGGGGTTTTTCCCTGATGGCGGCGGGACTGAAGAGTTCATCACTTTTCATAGGGTATTCATATTTTTATTAACTACAAAGAAATGGGATAGGGACGAGGGAAATGGATGGCGGGTGTTTGCTGGAAAGACTGAAGACTTGGTGAGGTGTATGATGAAAAGAGTGAAGATGTGACGTGTGGAGTGGGTACTGTAGTTTAGGTTGAATATCTTTCGCGTTTCTAGGCCACGTGTGGGGCCAAAATGACAGGGTCTGTTGTGAGATTGGGTGATGTGACTCTTCAGACACCTTTCTCGATTTGATCTGAGGTTTTGTTGGAGCAAGTAAACCCTTCTCCAAACCCTTCCTTTTCCCTGTTGCAGCTAAAAGGGTTTGTGCATTGATGTAGGAGCATTCTGGGGCTCGACAATCCGCATCACCCAAAAATATTTCTATTCTGCAAATTAGGCAATAAGTTGAATAAGGACTATGTTAGTGGTCCATTTTATTTAGTCAGTTTCCTATGAATTTGAACTATTGTTACTCATGCAACTACTCTTGTGTATGTTGAAACTCGTGTTGAAACTCTTGTTGAAACTCGTGCTGAAACTCCCGTGTATGGTGAAATTTATAAGTGTCACAATGTTTCTTCATTTTCAACACTGTGACCACACACATTTGACTTCTCCATGCTAGCATTCTTCATGATGAGTTGTAGTCACGTGATAGGAATATTTCCACGCCCAACAATTTTTTTTTAATGCCAAGAAGGATGTGAACTGTCAAGCAGTTTTGGTAGCTGTCCGTTCTTGGCAATAGAAGGTGAATCTATTCAGAGGCAAAGGGAGGAGTGTAAAGAGACATGGATGCGATGGAGAAGGGGTTGGTGAACCTCAAATTTGGGGAATCATGGAAGGCGGACTGGAGAGAAGGATTCTAGATTGGGTGAGCATTCAGGAAGGGCGACACAGAGTCTCAACCCACACACATAGACCATTACCCTCTGAGTGAATTTGTAGTGGTTTTCAGTCACACAAGCAACCATTCAAGAATGTCTTTTTTCCCGGGCATGATGTAATGTAAACTTTGTTATCTGCATTGAATCAATAAAGGAATGGTGTTGCATTTCGTGGGTTTTACGGTGCTTAATTTTCCAGTTGATTTCCCTTATTACTTGGCTATAGTATCTCTGTTTTGTTTTTCCGTTGTGTATTCTGTAGTAGGGTGCGTTATGTAACTGTTTGTGTGTTTCAACTCGTTTATTCCCTACATCAGGTGGTATCAGAGAAAGTACGCTCTTGGATGATTGTGTGAGTGTTCCTGTAACGGGTAGAGAATACCCTGATTTTGGTGGTATTTCCGCCAAAGTGTTGAAGAACAAGTAGGTTTATCAACATCTGGATTGATGTTGTGGATGGTAGTTAGGATTCAAACTACCAGGAGACTTGGAAGAATGTTTCCTAGAAAGAGAGGAGAAACACGTGGAGGTGCAAGAAATCAAGAACTTGAAGAGTTACAGAGAAAAATAGAGGAATTAGAACACATAAGAGATGGAGATGCTGAGACAGATTCTGAATATGAAGCTAAGAGTGATATTGAACAAAATACTGAGGTTGTATACCCAACAAAACATTTGATATCCTATTTGAGTAACAAAGGTAGTGCGAAAGTTGAGGTTTCTTGCTATGATGGAAGCTTGAAGGCTGAAACTCTTATAGACTGGATAAGAGAGCTCTAGAGGTATTTTGAATATGAGAATGTTCGTGATCCAAACTGAGTTCGATTTTATATCACAAAATTGAAAGGACATGTTTCCCTTTGGTGGGACATGTTGCAGAAGGATAGAGTTGATAATAGGCGGGAAAGGATCAAGACTTGGAAGAAGATGGTTAGTAAGATTAAAAAAACGTTTTTGCTTATGGATTACCAGTAGAATCTGTGTAGACAAGTGTAGAATCTGAGGCAAAATGATACTTATGTACCTGAATACACTGAAGAGTTTTTCAGGCTGTCACTCAGATATGGTATTAAGGAGCTAGAGTATTAGTGTGTGGCTAGATACATGAATGGATTAAAGTATCTGATCCAGGATGAAATGAGTATGCATTATTTTCGTACTATAGATGAAGCTTATCAAGTTTCCCTGAAGGTGGAGGAGAAAGTTGTAATATCCCCAAGGACAAGCCCCAGTTGTATTTGTGGATTGTAAACATGTTTGTAGGCTGGTGAGCCGAGCAATTATAAGATGATAGGCCTATGTATTATTAGGCTGGAGAGCCTAGGTGTTAAAGGCTAGGATCTTGTTTTTGTACATGTAACTATTCATATCAGTAATATAAAAACATCGCTGCTTGTAGACTGAACACGAAGAAAGAGTGATGGGGTACTAAGCTTCCACTAGGATGGGTAAGGGAGAGGGGGCTGAGCGGTTGGAAAGAGGGGCTAAGCCTAAGGGATTAAGTCCAAGAGAATAATAATAATTTATTATTATTCCAAAATCTGATTAAAGGGATATGTATTATCTTGAGTTCCGGGAAAGGGAACGAATGCTAAATGGAGTACATGCAGCTCTAGGAATACAAGTGTCGACCATGGTGAATGCAGTTAAAACTGAAGAGTCACCTCGTGTTGGGGGTTCACTCCCCATTCTTCCGTCCTCTGTCTAACCTGTTTGGCCTCTACGATCGACCTCTGCATACCCACGCACTTCTGAGAAACCACTCATTGGGGAAAAGCCGACCTGTGTTATCTTGTGAAACCAGCATGTCTGCACGGACCAAAACCGAGTTCATACCTTAATCATTTTTGGGTTGCTACCTTTTTCCTGAGTCGTATTGAACCGCTGTTGTTGTCCTCATTTTTACTGGAACTGAGTGGAAGCGTGGTTGAAGAGGCGGGTTGTCAGGGCCGTGGTTGAAGAGGCAGGTTGTCAGGCCTGTGGTTGAAGAGGCAGATTGTCAGGCTTGCGACCAACTCTCCCTAGGTGAGAGAGTTGCTAGGAAGTGATTTTTTCCTAGAGAGAGTCCAACACCATCTATGGAGCTATGAGAATTCCTGATCTGGCCTGTTGCTGAGGCCCTGAAAGGGGAAGTGGAGTAGTCGATGGACTGTGGAACAATGAAGGTGCATTTCCCGGGGTGGAACATGCATGTGGGGAATGAGAGTCCGTGAGTAGTGGGCGTAAGAAGGCTCCTGGAGAGAATCCTTCCAATTGCACTGTGCAGTTTCCTGTGACCTCATCCTAGTCTAGGATTCCTTTTCCCTGGGTGGAGCTTAGTCCCGGCTTGGGGGTGATCCATTGCTGAGCGTGATGAATAGCATGGTCTAAGGCTGGGAGGTTCATGAAAGGTCTACATACAGTTGGTGGTTTTACTTCAGTTAAAATATAAGTATCATTTCCGTGCTTAATTATATATGTTATGCATGTCTGTGATTCTTGAATGTTATCATGTATTCCATTACATGTATGAATTACTGTTAATTCCAATTGAGTCTGTATGGCAGCAGTAACTCTGTGTTATTTGATTTAAATTCGTCAAATATGCATGTTATATATATATTTATGTTCCGCAGTGGCGTTGCCCAACTTGTTGGTGGCTGGGGACGTTACAAATTGGTATCAGAGCTAAGTGAAGTGTCAGAGCAGTGGCGTTGCCCAACCTGTTGGTGGTTGGGGACGTTAAAAATTGGTATCAAAGCCATGGTTTTGACACTGAGCCTGGATGGGCCATGTTAGTGTTTAACGAGACAAATATTTCAGAGTGAATTGTTGTCGAAATGGACAAAAATCAAGTTCAGGGCCAAGGTTCAAGCACTGAGCCTGGATGAGCCGGATAAGTGTTCATTGGAGCCAAGGTTTCAAGTGGAAATTGTGTTTGGAGGAACTAATTTCGAACTGTAGAACATTCCTGAGTGCTAAGAAGTTACCTTGGCTGCGTTACGGAGCTCAGGAGGTGTAGTGGTGTTATAAAACCATGACAAACGTGGTATTTGGCCATAGAGAAAGAAATCACAACACTTGTGGTGTTGGGTTCTTCGGATCTACACACAAGTGGTTGTGAGCCGTAGATCTCACAACAGATCGTAACTTCAGAGTGCGGTGATCGGGAGAAGTGGGAGGTGTTGATGCACAAACTTTCGAAGCCCCAAAGTTGATCTACACCATAGATCTAGGGAGAAGAACTCGACCGTTGGATCAAGCCAATGTTAAAAAGGTTAAACGCAGTGGTGAAGGGTGAAAGCTCCTGAAGCCCTGAAGTCCAGAGTTAGTCCAGATCGTCCGTCAAGAGGGACATGTGTCAGCATATGGGTTTGTTCGGGAGAATTAGTGTGTGCGGAGGTGAGAACTCCTGAAGTCCGAAGCTCTGAAGCCCGAAGAGCCGAAGTGGTGAGTCATGATGACGCCACCTGGAGGTGACGGGGACCTCTTATACCTACCATGCGACCCACTTGGAATGTTGATAGTTGTACTATGTGGGCCCTGAGGTTACATAACGAAGTTAAAGGTCGGAGGACCGACACTGGGGTTGATCACGATACATCAAGATCGACGATCAGGAGGCATTGCGGGGACCCAAGTTGCACAGAATTTAATTCTCCAAGGCGGTCCCACAATCCAAACCATGGTTTCATTGAGGGGTTACGCGTCAGTGTCAGAAGAATTGAGGGACGAAAGGCAGGTTACCCCAAACCACCGTTGCATGCCCCCGCAATTGGAAACTGTAAGTGATGTGACATAATGACGTCACTAAAGGTGACATGGGAATGTTTGGAGATTAACGGTTCAGAATGTGCGGATGTGAAATCCTCCGAAGTCCCGGAACTCGGATGTCTGAGGTTCCATAGTGAGTGCCAGCTGTTGGATGTTGGGTAGACATGGACTGTTGATCCACCCTACTTTGTGAGTTCGGTAATCCAGAACTCCGAGAAATTTGATGGTATGTGCTTTGAGAACTTTCAAATCCGTAGGCCAAAGTCCCGAGTAAGCGCCTATTAGTCTCGTACTTGCCACAACTCGTGGTCGCATGGGTTGGGAGATAAGAGAAAGGGTCTAGTGCCCCAAAAATTACTGCAGAACATAGCATAGTTCAGAAAGATGGAAATCTATAGGGATTCTTGATTGAACGAGAATCAAAGAGAATGAAAACTAAACGTATTCTTGAATCAGAGTGGTTTATGAATGCAATGAAATTTGTTAAGAACTGATGGCCTGGAAAATTTCAGTTGACTGCACATTGTGTTTGCAGAGTCAACGATTGTCATAACTGAACTGAATTGCCGTAGAGACAGAGAAATGGAGGAGGCACAAAATGCTTCCATCTCAGAGAATGAAGTAAAAGGAATGGATGTCCATTTGGGAGTTGAAGGATCGAACTCCAATGAGCATGGAGAAGAGATAGATAAGGTATGGCACATGATGAGAACCATTGAAAGTTTGCATAAAGATGCTTAGACGCATCGAGCAGATAACAAAAAGCTCATGAAATCCAGGGAACAATAGGGAGAATTCAACATAAAGTTGATACAGATCCTGGAAAGGATAGAAAATAAATTGGATAAGGGAATTGACTCCAGTAAATCAGTAAGTCACATGTCTCCTGATGAAAGAAGGAAAGTAAGGAGTGTTGGAAGACACCAACATCACTCCCAAGGGCACTCTAAGAGGAGGGAACATAGTAGTTCAAGTCCATCTCCTACCAGAAAGCATAGGAGATTTGGAATGGATGAACTGAAGGGTGAAATGAACAAGATTAAGCCTCCTACATTTGATGGGAGCACCATAAGGAGGAAGATGTCGAGACATGGCTTCTTTGCATGAGGAAATATTTCCAACTGCAGAATTATTCCTCTCATGCAGAAGGAAGAATTGAAATGTATCAACTGAAAGGAAAGGCATCCATGTGGTGGGATCAACTTGTGCAGGTGCAACACATTAAAGAGAAAAATTTTACTTGGAAGGAATTCAAGAAACACTTTGAAAATAAATATTTGACTAAGAGATATTATGACAGAAAGATGAAAGAATTCTTTGAACTCAAGTTGGGTAGCACTTCCATTGATGAATATGAATGAAGGTTTTTGGAATTACTGAAGTACGTTCATTTGATCAAAGATGAGGCTGTCAAAATTCAAAGGTATTTGAGTGGAATACCATCTTCCATCGATGAAAATATTTAGTATGATGATCCCAAGACTATGGAAGAAACCATAAGGAGAGAAAAATTCTTTTATGAGAAGCAAAGAGAAAAGCCTAGTTTTCGGAAGGCTTGGGATGACAAGAAGAATTTCAAGAAAGAGCAGAGGCAGAAGGGAAACAAACCTCCCTTCTTCAAAAAAATTCCTCAAGGAAAACCATCTTTTAGAGAGCAGAGAATGGATGAAGCAAGGGGACAAAGGCCAAGGCAGACGCCCTTTCAATGTTGGGGATGTCAGGGAAACCACAAGTACAGAGATTGGCCCCACAAAAATGGCAAAGTGAGAGTTGTCCACAATGTTCAGCAAGCTGAAACAGTGGAGGGCATGGGAAGTAGAATACCAAGGATCTATGCAGCCCTGGACAACAAGCAAGATGAGTTTCAATCACATATGATTGAAGTGGAAGGTATGGTCAACAACCATACCATTACTATTTAATTGATTCAGGAGATAGTTATAGTTATATAGATCCTAGAGTGGTGGAAAGTTTGCATTTGCCAAGAAGCAAGCATGGAAAATCTTGGTTAGTGCAACTGGCTACAAGAACCAAAAGAAAAGTTACTAATTTGGTTATGTCATGTCCAATGGACATGAATGGACTGAGCATAAAGGCTGAATTGAACATTTTACCTTTAGGTTCCTATGACTGTCTAATTGGGATGGATTGGTTGGACCAGAACCATGCCATCTTAGATTGTCGTAACAAGGAATTCACTTGCCTGGATGAGGAAGGAGAAGAAATTTCAGTGGACAGAAGAATGTGAGAGAAGATTCCATCAATTGAAGCAACTGTTAAATAGTGCTCCAATCCTGGGGATTGTAGATCCAAATGAAGATTTTGTAGTGTGTACAGATGCATGCAAAGAAGGAATGGGAGGAGTCCTCAACCAGAATGGGTTTGTAATATGTTATGAGTCCGAGAAATTGAAAGAGAATGAAATGAACTATGCGACTCATGATTTGGAGTTGGCAGCCATAGTGCACACTCTAAAGAAATGGAGACATTACCTCATGGGAAAGAGATTTGAACTGAGGACAGACCATAATGGTCTGTGTTATCACTCCAGGAAACTCTCCTAGGCTGTA
The DNA here is from genome assembly GCA_032191745.1 of Picea mariana. Lineage (NCBI taxonomy): Eukaryota > Viridiplantae > Streptophyta > Pinopsida > Pinales > Pinaceae > Picea > Picea mariana. Next base: position 232,151 of record JASDQU010790165.1, on the reverse strand, counting down.
AGTCGGAGATGCCTGGTAACTAACTCTTTTTGGGAAATGTTTTCTCAATATTTGATGTGGTTTTTGGATCAAGATGAATATCTAGGGACTGGACTGTGTTTTCAAGACTGTCTAGAAATATAAAATCTCACAAGGCCTTCTAGTCATGCAGTCAGATAAGGTTTGATTAAATGGAGGAGAAAATAGCTATTGAACCAGACTATGCTCATATAAAACAAGCACAATGGGTTTAATAACCAAGGAAATAACTTATGATTATCAACTAAATCAATCAATTGTGAGATGACAGTCACATACAGATTGAATGAGCATCAACAAAGAACATTCACTCATAAGATATCAGAGAACAGGAAAGAGAATTCTGACAACACAACTGAAGGAAGCTTGAAATTTTTCATATAATGAGAATAAGACTTTTGGTTACAGTAGCAGCATGTAGAACCCAAAATCGAACCCTTAGTTCATCTTCTATTCTAATATTTATAGCATTACAAAGTAGCTCTCAGATCCTGTAAACATGGATCAAATCAGCTAAAAATAGTAAGTCAAAATCTGTTGCAAAATAAGTGGGATGCTTCCTCAAAATGAGGTCAATCCCGGATCTCTCTCTCTGTTGATTGTTGGTGTAGTGTAGAATAGCCTCCCAAGGCTACATGATGACTTTCAAATAGAGATTAAGTCGAATTGCTGATGTGGCTAGGTGTCCTGCTTTCTGTCTTAATTAAAAATGTCCATAACCTTTGAAATAACTTCTTTCTCCATAATATGTCAAAAATAACTGCTGGCCTAGACTTGATAATTCATGAGACATTCATTGGAAAAGATCCCAAATCTTTTCATATAAAAAATCCCTGACCTGTGTAAAAACTCGTTCAATTCTGGACACACAGGCTTTCGGTGGTTGTCTGGGAAGATTTATGGGTGAGTTATCCACCGAAAGAGCCTCTTTTCAGTGGTTAATGAGCACACGGTGGGCTCGCCTAAACCACTGAAAGTCAATCTTTGAAGAGTTTCAAAATTGCAAAAATGTTTGTCCTGAATCCTCTTTTAGCACTCAAACTTTCTTAGATACTGTAGTTCTGATTCGAGCAGATCTACGAACCTTTGCTGACTGTGTAGGGGAATCTGTTACATCTATTATAGTTGTGGTTAAATTAGCCAAAGTATCCAAACCAGTTTGTTTTTCTTCAGGTGCTTCAAACTCCTTTAGCTTGAGCCTCAGAATCCTGAGCTGCCTGTTTAATTTCATATTTTCTCTAATCAACTCTCTGTTTCTATCTTTGATTTTATCATGTTTTTCTTTAAGAGTTTGATTCTCTTTGAACAGTTCAGCATTTCTCTCGGTGAGGTCTGTTTTTGCTTTTTTGATTACCCTCTCCAGGACTTCCATCTCATAAATCTCTCGTAGAAGCATGTTGATTTTCTTTGTCTTACCTTTCTTAGGCCTGCTTGCGGAAGCTTCTGCTTCTGATTGCCTGTGTGTCTCTGGAGGCTTTGATGGAGGTATATTTATCTTCAGTTTTGCATCCTGTTTGATCTGCAAGTTGTCCTGTGTTTTTTCCATCCCCTGCTCCGAATCAGAGTCACTATAAGGTAGATTGAGAAGGTTTTTTCCTGTGACAGGGTTTTTATCTTCAAACTGTAATTTCCTCTTAATTCCTCCCTGCTTGCTGGGTGATGTTTTTATGGAATTTCTGGGCATTGAAATTCCTTTCCTCCTCCTGTGACTACTCTTGGGAGTAGGATCTTTTCTGCTTCTAGACTTCTTTGCTTTTATCTCTGGAGGTATTTCTGTCTGAAACTCATTCCAAAAGAAGAAGAAACCCCACTCAATTTGTTTCCTCTGCAGAGCTTCTTTCACAAGGAGGGTAATCAGCCCCTGATGTGATAATCTGCTTATAACTTTAGTAGGCTGTGCTTTTACCTATTTTGCCATCTTAGTCAGGGTTTTATGAAAGAAGTAAGGTATGTTTAAGTGTTCTCTGCCTGTGAAATGGTTCAGTAGTTTAAAATGGTAATACATTACCCTGTTATATCGCCCCTCACAGGTGATATATACCAAAATCGCCCTTAGCAGGGACTGCCACTTCAATTCAAGATAGGACATGGGAATATCCTTCTTCCAAGTCAAAGCTTTATGCACTAGTAACAGATATGACCTGAATTCAACATTTGAAGGTGAATAGGTTTTAAACCAGCAGTCCCCTGTTCTGGATAACCCTGTGTATTCGGCAATAGCTGCTTCATCTATAATGAACTCCTCCCTGCCTATCTTAGCAATCCTTCCATCATAGGAGAGGGTGAATGCTTCGGCCACTTGTTGGTGAAAGGTTGTCAATTTTTTACAATATGTGAAAACTCTGACCTGCTTAAAACACTCTGCGACCTCTGGATGATCTTCAAAATACCACATGCCATTCGCTTCGGATCTCAAAGCAGAACTTAATTTTGACATGACTCGATACCGACTGTACCTGGAACTGTGGGGATCAAAATGTTCGGTAGGTAATGGCTCTGGGAAGTAGGAATACAGTCGATACCACTTATGCAAAAAACCAGTGAAATCAGATGACAAAGCATATGATTAATGAATTCACTAAAACACCTTCCCGCTCTCGGATGTCAATCTGGCTGAGGAATGCCGAAACTTCAGCTTTTTGGGGGGCAATTGAATTGCTGAAACTTTGAAAGAGAACAATTTCTGATCTTACCTGACAACCCGACTAGGTTTCCTTGACTCAGAATGCTTGCTGAACTCGGGGACCCTTTGAAAATCGTCAGAGAACGCGGGATCAAGATTTTGAAAATACGATTTGCTGGTAAAATCGCGATTTTGTGGTTGTCTTCAGCGATCTTCGGGATTCATTATAACTCATCGAGTTTTCTGATGAAGGAATGACCTGGAAATGATGGCTGGCGTACTTTTATTGAAATGGAGGGAGCTCTGTGCAAACATATCTGCTAATAACTGGTCTGTGTGAATTTGAAATGATCAATGCAATGGATAAGACATAGGTGCTTCGAACCTTTCAGATGGACGCCACGAATGTGCATCATCTCCCGCAATGCCAGCTTTCGGCGGTTACAATTCTAATCATTGTGTCGATTTTTGACATCTGGCTCGTGTGAAAGCACGAGCTTTCTTTTTGCCCGTTCAAACATTTTCGGTGGTTGCTTGCCTTCTGCCACAACCCCTTATTTGCCGAAAATGAACACTTTCGGTGGTTAATGAGCACGCTGGTGGGCTCGCCTAAACCACCGAAACCTGATATTTTGCCATTTTCTTGACCGAACCAAGATCAACATTTCTTTTGAGATTATTTTGGAAATACAGACTCTCTAACCTATCTATAGAAATTTTGAAATCAAATTTAGAACTCAACCTATCATCTAAAAATCAAATAAAATCCACTAATTTATTTGAGGAGTTAACACTGGCTCCTATTGGGGATGAATACCTCCCTGTGAGGTTTCAAGAACCATAGAATCAATGCCTTTCCTGGAAAAGAACCTAAAAACTAAACTATCTGCTAGTGTTTCCATTGGGCATGGAGTTATTAAAAAATAAAAACTAAGACTATCATTACAATGTCTAGGCTCTACAGCCTTAGACGAAATAAAGTTTTAGAAATCGACCGTTTACCGGGCCACTGAACACTTCCTCACCCCCCAGACTCTGCAGAATGAAAGTGTTATTGTTTTGAACTTGAGTAATCATAAAAGGGCCTGTCCACAAGGAATCGAACTTGCCATGCTTGCCTTTCTCCTGTCGAAGAGCATCCCACTTTAGAACCCAGTCACCGATCTGAAAACTGTCCACCTTCGCCCTTCTATCAAACGTCCTTTTGATCTGCATCTGATGTGCTTCTGATCTGTCCACTAACTGTTCGCGAGCTTGCTGCAGTTCCACCAAATCCAGCATCCTTCTTACCATGTCATTTTTCTCAGTCTGCTCTTCCTGAAAGAACTTAGCCATAGGCAACACTAACTGAACAGGAAAGATAACATCAGTCCCATAAACCAACTTAAATGGGGAAGTTCCTATAGATTTTTTAATGGCTACTCTATTTGCCCACAGAGAAAATTTCAGTTTGGAATCCCAATTCTTTTTATTCTCTTCTAACAGTTTTCTTATGATTTTGATCAAGCTCTTATTTGACGATTCAACCAAGCCATTACCTTGAGGATAGTAAGGAGTCGAGTGTACGAGCTGAATACCCATTGATTCACACATGTCTACCAATGATTTTGCTTTAAACACTGCTGCATTATCTGCCACCAGCCTCTTGGGACATCCAAATCTGCTCAAAATATTTTCATAGAGAAACTTCATGACTACCTGGTGTGTAGCATTTCGGGTGGGGATCGCCTCTATCCACTTTGTGAAATAATCGGTGGCTACTAAAATCCACTTGTGCTGACCACTGGATGAAGGATTTATTTCACCGATAAAATCTAAACCCCACTGCTGGAAAGGGCCATTTACCACAATAGGTCTCAAGGGTAAAGATTTCAGCTGCTGCTTACCGGTAAATCTTTGGCATTTGTCACAAGATTTGACGAATGCACACACATCTGTGAAGAGGAAAGGCCAATAGTATCCAGCCCTCAGGATCTTATAGGCAGTAGTCTTCCAGTAATGATGGCCGCCACAAACAGCTGAATGAAACTGATGTGTCACCTCGACAACCTCCTCTTTATCTAAACACCTGAGAAGCAAGCCAGTAGGGTCCCTCCAATATAACAAATTGTTATAAATGCAGAATTTGATAGCTCTAAGCTTGAGAGCTTGAGCTTGAGTCAAACTGAGTTCAGGAGGAACTTCAAGCTTTTGCAGAAAATGTATGATGCCAGAATACCATTCACAAGAGGACAAGTGCTCTGCCACTTGCTGGCTGTCATGCTTCCCTTCTGCTGCCAACTCTGTCTGAGAATTTTCTGAAATTTCTGCTATGAAATTAATATCCAACAGCTTATGATTTTCCTCCGCTAAAAGCTTGGCAAGGCCCTGGCCTTTGACCAGTTTGGTAGGCTTTACTTCAATGTTGAACTCAATCATCTTTGCAATCCATCTCGCCCTCTTTCCGTCAATATCCGGCTGAGTCAAAACATCTTTTACAGAAGAAGAAGGAACATATGCGATGAACTTTGAATGAAGGATATAAATTCTGAATGATTTTAAAGCTTTTATGAGAGCATAAGCTTGTTTCTCGATAGGGTCATACCTCAGTTCAACATCCCTGAGTGTCTTGCTGAAGAAATCCATGGGATGATCAAATTTTTCCTCATCTTTCTGAAGCAGGACTGCTGCCACTGTGTCGTAGGAAGCAAAGGAAAAGACATAGAAAGTCTTACTGTAATCTGGGCTGATCAGAATCAGAGACTCGATAATCGCTTGCTTGATATCCTAAAAAGAGTTTCTCGTGCTGTCTGTCCATTTTATCTCAGCCCCCTTTTTCATCATGCAAGTTATGTGTTTGACTAATTCAGCAAAATTGGGCATAAACCTTCTGACGAAATTTATCTTACCAGGCAGTGACTGAATTTCCTTCTTTGACCTTGGCAAGGACAGCTTTTGAATTGCCTCCACTCGTTCTGGATCAATCATTACACCTTCGGCTGAGACGATGTAACCCAAGAGCTTACCCTTTCTTAGAGAAAACTGGGATTTCTTGGGATTCAATGAGATCCCGAACTGTCTGCATTTTAAGAATACTCTTTTCAGATGTTTCAGATGCTCCTCATGGCTGCTGGAATATACTGTTATATCA
>JASDQU010790165.1:202056-219547 GCA_032191745.1 Picea mariana | reverse complement strand
CAATCCTTCCATCATAGGAGAGGGCGAATGCTTCGGCCACTTGTTGGTGAAAGGTTGTCAATTTTTTACAATATTTGAAAACTCCGACCTGCTTAAAACACTCTACGACCTCTGGATGGTCTTCAAAATACCACATGCCATCCACTTCGGATCTCAAAGCAGGACTTACTTTTGACATGACTCGATACCGACTGTACCTGGAACTGTGGGGATCAAAATTTTCGGTAGGTAATGGCTCTGGGAAGTAGGAATACAGTCGATACCACTTATGCAAAAAACCAGTGAAATCGGATGACAAAGCATATTATTAATGAATTCACTAAAACACCTTCCCGCTCTCGGATGACAATCTAGCCGAGGAATGCCGAAACATCATCTTTTCGGGGGGCAATTGAATTGCTGAAACTTTGAAAGAGAATAGTTTCCGATCTTACCTGACAACCCGACCAGGTTTCCTTGACTCAGAATGCTTGCTGAACTCGGGGACCCTTTGAAAATCGCCAGAGAATGCGGGATCAAGATTTTGAAAATACGATTTGCTGGTAAAATCGCGATTTTGTGGTTGTCTTCAGCGATCTTCAGGATTCATTATAACTCATCGAGTTTTCTGATGAAGGAATGACCTGGAAATGATGGCTGGCGTACTTGACACTGAAATGGAGGGAGGTCCGTGCAAACATATTTGCTAATAACCGCTCTGCGTGATTTGAAATGATCAATGCAATGGATAAGACACAGGTGCTTCGAACCTTTCAGATGGACGCCACGAATGTGCATCATCTCCCGCAATGCCATCTTTCGGTGGTTACAATTCTAATCATTGCGTCGATTTTTGACATATGGCTCGTGCGAAAGCACGAGCTTTCTTTTTGCCCGTTCAAACATTTTCGGTGGTTGCTTGCCTTCTGCCACGACCCCTTATCTGCTGAAAATGAACACTTTCGGTGGTTAATGAGCACGTTGGTGGGCTCGCCTAAACCACTGAAACCTGATATTTTGCCATTTTCTTGACCGAACCAAGATCAACATTTCTTTTGAGATTATTTTGGAAATACAGACTCTCTAACCTATCTATAGAAATTTTGAAATCAAATTTGGAACTCAACCTATCATCTAAAAATCAAATAAAATCCACTGATTTATTTGAGGAGTTAACAGTCTGAAGTATTTGTTTGATCAACCAACCTTGAATGCTAGGAAGAGTAGATGGTTGGAATTCCTTTGTGAGTATGACTTTGATATCAAGCATATCAAAGGAAAGGAAAACAAAGTGATTGATGCACTCAGAAGAAGAGTGAACAAGTTACATGCTACAACCATTAACATGTATCAAACTGATATTAAAGGCATGATTTTGGAAGATGCAAATGTAGATTTGCAGTACAGGGAATTTGTATTAAAGATACAAAAAGTTAAGATGCTATAGAAAGTGGAAGATTATAAATTGGGAATTGATGGGACACTCCTGTAAAAAAACAAAATTTATGTACCTAACTCCAAAGAGTTGAGGATAATGATCTTGAAGGAAATGCATAATGTGCCTTATGCTGGGCACCCTGGATATTAGAAAAAGGTGGCAGCGGTTAAGAGCCAATACTTTTGGCTAGGTATGAAGAAAGAAATTGCAAAAGACATCGCTAGATGTATGGAGTGTCAGAAGGTCAAGGATGAGCATAGGCACCCATCAGGGTTTCTACAACCATTGCCCATTCCTGAGTGGAAGTGGGAAGTGGTGATGATGGATTTCATCACAGGATTACCCAGAACAAATAAGAAACATGATTCCATCATGGTGGTGGTGGATAAGCTTACGAAAGTCGCCAATTTTATACCATTGAAGACCACTCACAAGGCAGTTAATGTTTTCGATATCTATATGAGTGAAGTAGCACGATTGCATAGTATTCCCAAGACAATTGTGTCTGATAGAGACACAAAATTTACCTCAAAGTTCTGGAAGGGGTTATTCAAAGGGTTTGGGATGAATCTGAACTTGAACACTGCTTATCATCCTGAGTCTGATGGGAAAACAGAGAGGGTTAACCAAGCAATAGAAGATATGGTAAGGATGTATGTGATGGACAAACCATCTAAATGGGAAGACTACCTACACTTGGTAGAATTTGCCTACAACAATGGGTATCAAGCATCAATGAAGATGAGCCCATTTGAAGCACTTTATGGCAAAAAGTGAAACACCCCAGTAAGATGGGATAACCCAGCTGATAGGGAAGTGGTTGGACCAAAGTTGGTCAAGGAAATGGAAGAGAAAATGCTAAAAATTAAGCAGAATTTAAAGGCTGACCAAGACAGACAGAAAAGTTATGATGATAAGAACAGAACCCACGGGGAATTTAAAGTGGGTGACCATGTTTTCTTAAAAGTGAAATYCAACAGAAGTTCCCTGAAGCTGGGAAACTATTCCAAGTTGGCAGCCAGATATTGTGGGCCATTTGAAATCCTAGAAAGGATTGGACCAGTTGCATATATGCTTGCATTTCCTGCATCCATGATTGTACATAATGTGTTTCATGTTTCTTTGCTTAAGAAATATATACCTGATGGTAATCATGTTATTGATTGGAATGTGATTCAGGTGGAGCAAGGTGTCTTGCAAGTGCATCTGGTGCGCATATTGGACCGAAAAAGAAAATAGCTCCGGAATCGAGCCATAGGTCTTGTAAAGGTCCAGTGGACCTGGTACGGTCCTGAGGATGTGACATGGGAGCATGAGGATGCTATGCAGGTAGAATACCTGCATCTTTTTGAGGATTTAGAAAATCTTGCTAATGTTGTGTAAATAATTTGCACTGAGGATAGTGCAAAAATAAGGGGAAGGGATTGTAATATCCCCAAGGATGAGCCCCAGTTGTATTTATGAATTTTAAACATGTTTGTAGACTGGTGAGCTGAGAAATTATTAGATGATAGGCCTATGTATTATTAGGTTGGAGAGCCTAGGTGTTAAAGGCCATGAGCTTGTTTTTGTACATGTAACTATTCATATCATTAATATAAAAACATTGTTGTGTGTATACCGACCACGAAGAAAGAGTGATGGGGGAGTAAGCTTCCACTAGCCTGGGTAAGGGAGAGGGGGATGAGAGGTTAGAAAGAGGGGATAAGCCTAAGGGCTTAAGTCCAAGAGAATAATAATAATTTATTATTATTCCAAAATCTGATTAAAGGGATATCTCTTATCCTGAGTTCCGGGAAAGGGAGCGAATGCTAAATGGAGTGCATGCAGCTCCAGGAAGACAGGTGTCGACCTGGGCGCATGCAGTTAAAACTAAAGAGTCAGCTCATGTTGGGGGTTCACTCCGCATTCTTCCATCCTTTGTCTAACCCATTTGGCCTCTGCGATCGACCTCTGCATACACACACACTTCTGAGAAACCACTCATTGGGGAAAATCTGACCTGTGTTATCCTGTGAAACCAACATGTCTGCACGATCCAAAACCGAGTTCGTACCTTAACTGTTTTTGGGTTGCTTCCTTTTTCCCGAGCCGTATTGAACTGTTGTTGTTGTCCTCATTTTTACTATAACTGAGTGGAAGTGTGGTTGAAGAGGTGCGTTGTTAGGCCCGTGGTTGAAGAGGCAGGTTGTCAGGTCCGTGGTTGAAGAGGTAGGTTGTCAGGCCTGCAAGCAACTCTCCCTAGGTGAGAGAATCGATGGGAAGTGATTTTCTCCTAGAGAGAGACAAACACCAACTACGGAGATTTGATAATTCCTGATCTGACCTATTGCCGAGACCCTGAAATGGGAAGTGGAGCAGCCGATGGTCTATGCAACAGTGAAGGTGCATATTCCTAGGGTGGAACATGCATCTGGGGAATGAGAGTCCGTGACTAGTGGGCGTAAGAAGGCTCCTGGAGAGAATCCTTCCATTTGCACTGCGCAGTTTCCTGTGACCTCAGCCTAGTCTAGGATTCCCTTTCCCTGGGTGGAGCTTAGTCCTAGCTCGGGGGTGACCCACTGCTGAGCATGATGAGCAGTGTGGTCTAAGACTGGGAGATTCGTGGAAGGTCCTCATGCAATTGGTGGTTTTACTCTAGTTAAAATATAAGTATCATTTTCGTTCTTAATTATATATGTTATGCATGTCTGTGATTCTTGAATGTTATCATGTATTCCGTTACATGTATGAATTACTGCTAATTCCAACTGAGTCTGTATGGCAGCAGTAACTTTGTTATTTGATTTAAATTTGTCAAATATGCATGCTATATATATATGTATGGTCCGTAGTGGCCTTGCCCGACCTGTTGGTGGTTGGGGATGTTACAAATTGGTATCAGAGCTTAGTGAAGTGTTAGAGTAGTGGCGTTGCCCGACCTGTTGGTGGCTGGGGATGCTACAAAAGTTGACAGGAAGACCCAACATAAGTTAAGGGGAAGAGGTCCTTGAGGAAGAGGCAGAACAAACATTGCTAAGGAAAATGACAAAGAAGAGGAATTGATAAGTAGCGAAAGTACCATAGGGAATGGAGCTGGTAGAGGCAGAGGATTTGGAAGAGGAAAGGGAAAGTTTGTAATTACTTGTTATAGATGTGAAGTTGAAGGTCACAAAGCCTCAGAATGTCCAAAAAAGTAAGGTTCTAGTAAAAGAGGTGGTGATAGAATGCATGTTACCATGGAAGGTGATGCATTGGTGGTTGGAGAAGATGTGGTTGTGCTTCCACACAAACAAAGTGAGAACTTGATGTTTTGAAGAATTTTACTTAAAACAAAACATAAGTTAAAGAAGAACCCATATAGAGGAAAAGAGTGTTTAATACCGGATGAAAAGTTGAAGGAAAATGTTGTAACTTGATTATTGACGAAGGAAGTAACAAAAAACTTGATTTCTACTGAGGTCAAGAGGAAACCAAATTTGAAATGTCAACAACATCCCAATCCTTATTGAGTTTCATGGTTGCAGAAAGGCCAACAGTGGACGGTGATTGAACAATGTTGGTTAAAATTTCAGATTGGATATTTTAAAGAGAAAGTGTTATGTGACATAGTAGAAATGGATGTGTTCCATATTATGCTTGGAAGACCGTGGATGTTTGACCGGAAGGTGTTCCATGATGGCAGGGAAAATTCATATGAATTTACTCAAAATGGACAACGTTATAAGTTGACACCAATGCGTGAAGATGGTGGGAGTAAAAACAACAGTTGCAACAAAGACGTGAATAGCAGTAACAACTGCATTATGTTGTGTTCAACCAAGGAGTTCCCGAAGGAGCAGAATTAGAATGGGTATTGTTTAGCTATAGTGCCAAACAAGGTTCAATAGGATAAAAAGGGGAGTTTTGTACTAGCATAAATCCAATGTATGTTGGAATAATTTAAAGAAATTGTTGCAGAGGAATTACCCACAGGGTTACCTCCTTTGCATAGTATATCACATCAAATTGATTTGATTCTAGGATCAAGTTTACCAAATAAAGAGCCTTATCAAATGAATCCATCAAAGAATGAAGAAGTGTATCAACAAGTGCATGAATTGCTTGACCGATGGTTGATTCATGAGAGATTCATCCCTTGCAAAATACCAACAGTATTGATGCCCAAAAAAATAGGGGAATGGTGAATGTGTATTGATTCACGTGATATAAACAAGATCACTATCAAGTATCGGTTTCCATTGCCTAGAATGGATGACCTTATGGATTTCCTGAGTGGTTCGGAATATTTCACTAAAATTGATTTGAAGAGTGGTTATCACCAGATTCAAATTAGAGAAGGTGACGAATGGAAGACTGCAATCAAGATGAAATATGGATTGTTTGAATGGTTAGTGATGTATTTCAAGTTAACTAATGTGCCCAACACATTCATGAGATTGGTGAATGAAGTCTTGAAGCCATTTTTGGGTAAGTTCGTGGTTGTATATTTGGATGATATATTTATTTTTAGCAAGAGTAGAACAAAGCATGTTGATCATGTGAGGACAATACTACAGTGCTTGAATCAAGAGAAACTATTGATAAACTTGAAGAAGTGTACATTCATGCAATGAGAATTGGTGTACCTAGGTTTCGTGGTTTCAAAAGAAAGACTTAAAATGGACCCTGAGAAAGTGAAGGCTATTATCGAATGGCCAACACCAAGATGCACATTCGATGTGAGGAGCTTCTATGGATTGGTAGGATTCTACCATAAATTCATTAGAAAATTTAGCCAAATATGTGCGCCTCTTAAAAAATGTATGAAGAAACGAGTGTTCAAGTGGACTGTAGCAGCAGAGAAGTCATTTGAATAATTGAAGAAGAGAGTAACAACACAACCAATATTGGCATTACTGGATTTTAATAAAGTGTTTTAGGTTGATTGTGACGCTAGTGGAACAACAATTGGAGCAGTTCTAAGTTAATAAGGCAGACCCATTTCATTTTTTAGCGAGAAGTTGAACAATTTCAAAAAGAAGTACTTTGTTTATGATCAGAAATTTTATGCTATTGTGCAAGCCTTGAAGAAATGTCGACATTATCTACTGCCGAAGGAGTTTTTCTTGTTCACATATCACAAAGCTCTGCAGTACATTAACAACCAAGGTAAGTTGAATCAAAAGCATACTAAATGGGTAGAATTCTTGCAAAGTTATTCTTTTATGTTGAAATACAGGCTTGGGAAGTCTACTAAGGTAGTCGATGCATTAATTCGGAGGACAACATTTCTCAATACCATTTTGGTAGAAGTGGTAAGTCTTAATTGTCTAAAGACATTGTATGAAGAAGATGCATATTTCTCAGAAGCTTGGAAGGCGTGTAAGGAGCCTTGGAGTTTAGAACGAACACTATATCCGGACTACCATATCCAAGAAGGATTTTTGTTTAAAAACCAATAGTTGTGTATTCCCAGAAGTTCCATACGGTTGAATCTTATTAAAGAATTGCATAGTGGTGGTTTAGGAGGAAATTTTGGAATTGATAAGATCGCAACCTTGGTGAAGGAGAGATATTTTTGGCCCAACATTAATAAATATGTCCTAAATTTTGTTGAAGGTTGTAGGATATATCAACTATAAAAAGGAAAAATTCAGAACACGAGACTCTATACTCCATTGCCAGTACCCAAAGGACTTTGGGAGGATATCAATATGGATTTTGTCTCAGGATTACCTATGAAACAACGAAAACATGACTCAACAATGGTAGTTGTGGATAGATTTTAAAAAATGGCACACTTCACAGCATGTAAGAAGACTAGTGATGCTAGTGAAGTAGTTGCATTATTTTTCAAAGAGGTGGTTAGATTGCATGGATTACCACAGAGCATTAATTCAGATCAAGATACACGATTATTTTGGCATTTTTAGAGGACACTCTGGAAAAAGTTGGGCTCAAATTTTTTATACAGTTCGGCATATCATCCTTAAACAGACATTCGGACAGAAGTAGTCAACATGAGTCTAGGAAATTTGTTGAGAAGTTTAAGTGGAGAGAATCCTAGTCAATGGGATTTGGAATTAGCCTAAGTTGATTTCGCATATAATGATTCGGTGAACAGATCTACGGGAAAGAGTCCATTTCATATTATTTATGGACGGTTTCCAAAAGTTGTGGTAGATGTGGTTTCATTTACAGATTGGGAAGGAAAGAAGAGTGCTGATATGAATGATTTTGTGGACAATATGCATGAATTATAAGAACAGGTAAAGAAGAAATTTCAGACTAGAAATGACAGTTATAAACAAAGAGCATATCAACATAGGAGACATAAGGTATTCCGAGAGGGTGAGTTGGTCATGCCTCACTTGAGGAAGGAGCAATTTCCTCAAGGAGCATATAATAAACTCAAGCACAAGAAGATAGATCCATGCTGAATTCCGAAAAAGATCTCTAATAATTTTTATTGGGTGGAACTTCCAGAGAAGTTTGACATATCTCCTACATTCAATGTTGCTTACCTCTATGAGTTTCATGAAGGGGAAAAAAGAGAAGATGAAGGTACCCTCAACGAATGGGTACAACATCTACCAATTAAGTTAGAGGAGGAGATTGAAGAAATTCTTGCTACACAAGTTGGTAAGAAGACACATCGGAAGGAGTACATGGAATATTTAATCAAGTGGAAGAATCGAGGGGAAGAGGATGCATCATGGGTGATTGAAGATCAGTTAGCACACATGCATAAATATTCACCTCAACAATAATCTGCTCATGATCTAGCGCTAATGTTTTTCTTACCAGGGGTGTCTGATGCAAGAGCATCCTTGGGCTCAGACAATCCGCATTACCCAAAAATATTTCTATTCTACAAATTAGGCAATAAGTCGAATAAGGATTGTGTTAGTGGTCCATTTTATTTAGTTAGTTTTCTATTAATTTGAACTGTTTTTACTCATGCAAATACTCTTGTGTATGTTGAAACTCGTGTTGAAACTCATGCTGAAACACGTGTTGAAACTCGTGTATGGAAAAATTTATAAGTGTCACTATGTTTCTTCATTTTCAACGTTGTGATCGCACACATTTGACTTTGCCACGCTAGAATTATTCACGATGAGTTGTAGTCACATGGTAGGAATTTTTCCACGCCCAACAAAAGTTTGTTAACACCAAGATGGAGGTGAACTTTCAAGCGGTGTTGGTAACTGTCCGTTCTTGGAAATAGAAGGTGAATCGATTCGGAGGCAAAGGGAGGAGTTTAAAGAGACATGGATGTGATGGAGAAGGGGTTGGTGAACCTCGAATTTAGGGAATCGTGGAAGGCGTACTAGAGAGAAGGATTCCAGGTTGGGCGAGCATGTAGGAAGGGTGACACAGAGTCTCAACACACACATGCAGACCATTTCCCTCTAAGAGATTTTGTAGTGGTTTTCAGCCACGCAAGTAACCATTCAAGACTATATTTTTTCCCAGGAATGATGTAATGTAAACTCTGTTATTTTCATTGAATCAATAAATGAATGGTGTTGCATTTTTTGGTTTTTTTGGTGCTTAAGTTTCCAGTTTATTTCCCTTATTATTTGACAACAATATTTTTCTTTTGTGTTTCCGTTGTGTATTTTGTAGTAGGGTGCGTGCTGTAACTGTTTGTGTGTTTCATCTCATTTACTCCCTGCATCATGCATCCATATGTTTTTATTGTGGGGAGGTCCTTAGGTCAGGGATCATATCACAGTGCAGGCAGAAAGGAGATCTGTAGGAAGAAATTGGTTGGAGCTAAGGCCAAGAAGAATCGGGTTTCAAAGGCGTTTAAAGTGCATGATGAGATATATTTGATGGTTCTGGGGTAAGTTGTTGGGTTGGATAGGTTTGAGGCTCTTTCTAATCATGCACTTGTGGGTAGATTTGAATACATCTCTCCTATCAGGGGAGAAGTCATCAATTGGATAAATGAAGAGTGGAAACCCTTTTTGGGTTATTGTCCCAGGTATTTAACCCTAATGAAGGGTTGGGTATGCTTCCAATTTATGAAAAAATCAACTGTGTATATGGTTTTAGATAGATCATGGGTTCTTGTAAAAGTATCTCTGGTTCTTCAGAGGTGGAATGTTTCTTTCAATCCACTTAGCAAGCCCATTCTCAAGAGACACTTGTGGATGTTTCTCCCTGATCTTCCTTTACACCTCTGGTCTAAATATATTTTGGTTGAGTTTGCTAATATGGTTGGAAAATTTATTTTGGTGGATGAGAATTCCCTATTATATCTAGATCAAAAGATGGAAAGGGTACTTGTGGAATTCCAGGTCACAGGAGGATTGTTGGAAGAGGTTGATATTTGTTGGGGAAAATTATACTTTGTTCAAAAGTTGGATTATCTTAATATTCCTTTCATATGTCATCTTTTTCGGATGATGGGTCACCTTATGTATTCTTTCATGGGTCAGCCTTTGGTTGAAGCTGATTCAATGAAGGGTTTGAAGGATAAATTTCCAGATTCAAGCCAAGACTAGTCTATTAGGTCACGAGACAACGTATCACATGTTTGTGATTTGTCAGAATGGGTGGGCTTGGAGGAATAATGGGCCTTGAAGAATGGTATGCCATATATAGCCGTGGAGACTGGATAAAAGGATGTACTTCATGGTAAGTCTATTTCTCTTTGTCCTAGTGTTACTAGTCAACTAATTCAGTTCGAGTTGGAATTTATAGAGAATGTTGAGGAATTTTATAAGATTAATGGTAGGATGCTTGATATGGGATCTTTGGGGGACCATGATCCCCAGTTGTCTCTTACCTCTTCTAACCCTATCCCTAAGGGATCTAGTTTGATTGGGAACCCCACTTCCCATTTTCCTTCCTTGGGAGTTTTGGGCTCTAGCATCTCGATTTATTCTTCCTTAGTGTCCAATATCTCTTCTTTAAAATTAGATTTGGACCAAAGAGCCACCTGTCAAACATTTTTTGATAAGAATTTAAACCACTCCAATGAGGTTTTGCTTGACAATATTTCTAGTCAACCCCTTTCTTCATCTTTGAAATATGTGTTGGAACTCCGTCCACTCAAGGTTTTTTTCTGACAAACAATCATCCAAAGTAGGGATTTGATCCATATTATTTTGAGCACAAAATGAGAGCAGAGATATAACAAAGAAATATATAGAGATATTGCAAGAGAGTCAATAATATGGCAAAGATATATAATATATATAAAAAGAGGCATAGATATACAATGATACACAATTTCTATCAATGAGTGAAATGTACAGAGCTATAAAAATACTGAGTGAATGAACTCGCTAGAATGGTGACAACTTATCTCTAAGAAGAGATGTGACGGCTATGCTCATTCACAAGAAGATGATGATGATTAAAATGAGGCTCCAAAGGCATTTTTAACATAATGAAAATAAAAAACCCTAACCCCAGAAGATGAAAGGCCAAAAGGTTCGCGGGCCCTGAAAGGGGTAGTTGATATGTCAACTTCTTGAGGGTGTAACTTTTGCATATGATATTCGTTTGGGGCATTCGATACCTTTTCAAAAAGGTCTATACAAGAAGCACAACTTACCTCAATATTGAGGTCCACTTTTACAAATCTATGGCCCCACAAAGTCCAAAAAAACATCGTTTAGGGCGTCAAAACGACCCCAAAAGTTTGGCACTCGAAAAACTATAAAAAACTGCCAAAATGGAAAATTGTTCTTTGAGCTAGTGGAATAGGTGGGTGGCCACCGATATCCATCTGCATCAATCCTCCCTGATTAGGAAGCAATGGTCTCCATTGATTTGAGTTCCCATGGGAGATGGGGAAGCATTTGGTGAATCTAAACCTTGGTGAGTTGCTTTCCTTGCTGGAGAAGTTGCACTGCTTGGCTTGTGGAAGGCTGTAGTGAACCTAATGTTGGATGGGTTGGACCTTTTTAACTAGTCTAACTGCATGAGATGATGGTGTGCAGAAGGAATATTTATGCTTTGCTTCAATATTGTAGACCTTTTTTTGTTGGATAGGAGGGGCTTGAACTAAGGCCGTAGTGGTCACATTGTCCTTTTGTTCACCTTCTTCCCGAATCATGAAGAAGCTAAAATTTTTCGTATGAAAGACGAATTTTATACACTATTTTGTCAAAACAATAGTCGAAACTACCTCTGGTATCCTATAGAGGTGATCCCCAGAGTAACAATGACACTACGGGGTTGAGACTCATAAACAACATGGAACTTCCACATATATGGTTGGAACAAAATAACATCACAGACATCCAATGGGGCAACATTGCACAATACCTCATCCTTGAAGGTTTTGATGTCATAGGACATGCAACACTGTTTGCTGACACAAAAATCTCATCCCTAGCGAAGCCACCCGATGTTGTATGGCTGCGGGTGTGGTGTTGCTGGAAATCCCAATTGTTTGATGACCTCTGCTAAGATGAGGTTCTTTTGGCTTCTGCTATCAACAAGGAAATGCAATGGGATCCCCTTCACCCACATCTATGAATGGAGGTGCTCCTTCTCTTTAGGATCTGTTGGTGCTTCTGGTTGGATTGTTGTGGTTGCGACGATGGCAATGGGGTCTGTGTTGATGATCTATCTCCTTCCATTATTTTATGAATTAGAATTTGAATCTGGGTTCAAATATTTTTCTTTTATCTCGGTTACCAATGACATTTTTGAGCGACATTCATCGGTGTTGTGCTAGGGTATTTTGTAGAAATTGCACCATTTTCAAGTGTCAATATTTGTCCTTCCCTTACCCTTCTTTTCCTGTGGCTTAGACTGATTTTTGGGATGCTATTTTTTAGGTACATCTTTATCATACTTTGGTTGTTGTGTATTTGCACACCCAAACTCCCATTTGTTCCGGTGATTAAATTTTTTCTCGATTTTGATAGCATATTGATAAGTATCTCCCAACGATGAGATGTCTAGAAACTCCATTTCAATTTGGTTGTACCTGTGTAGATCCCCGTGGTATTTCATAAGCAAATTCCGCTCAGAATATTTGATACCCAGCTTGGTCCACAAGGTATGGAAGGTATTGGTTAAATTTGGCACTGCTTGACTCCTCTCTTGACGCAGCGTGGTCCATCTCATGTACTGGTCTTCATAGTTTCCAATAGGGTAATACCGTTCCTTGACGAAATCTGTGAAAGATTCCCAAGTGGGTTCGACCTTGAACATTCCAGACTCCTTTATGGAAATTTTCTCACAGTAAGTTTCCCACCAATGTTTGACATGGGGGAGAGCATTAAGGAGTGCGAAGGTGATATTTTCCTTGTCGAAGAAATTGTGCACAGAGAAATAACCTTCTAGCAGATTTATCCATTTTTCTAAAGAATTCACATCTATCTGACCTTCAAATACGGGAATATAAAAATTAACTTGTACCCTAAAAGGAGCGGTGCTTCCAAAGTGGATTCTTGATGAAGATTCATCTACTGGTATCGACAGGCGTCGAAGGATTTGGTAAAAATTCTCTATCATTTTGTCCCTCTGTTGCGTGAGAGCTTGCTCAAACAACAGATTAATAGAATATTCTGCTCCGTCGTTTCTCTTTTCTTTCTCTATGGAGGGTGTCTTGGGTGTGTGAGAGATATTTTCCTCAAGAGAGACAATATTGAGATCCAAATTTCTATACTCATACCTCATCGGGGACATGCAGTGAAAAAAACAACCAAGAGCAGCCTGCTTTGATACCACTGATCCATATTATTTTGAGCACGAAATGAGAGAAGAGATATAAAAAAGAAATATATAGATATATTGCAAGAGATTCAGTAATATAACAGATATATATCAGATATATAAAAAGAGGCACATATATACAATAATACACAATTTCTATTAATGAATGAAATGCACATATGTAAAAATATAGAGTGAATGAACTCGCTAGAATGGTGGAAGATTATCTCTGAGAAGAGATGTGAAGGATATGATCGTTCGTATTCACCGCAGCCATCGCATAGCTTCGTTTTCGTCAGCAAGAAGTTCAAATGTAAACAACATTCACTGCAAAAGTTCAACCTACCACAGAGGATTTATGTGAGAATTTATGTTTTTTTAATAAAGTTCAAAAGTTCATTTTTTATGTGAGAATTTATATTTTTTTAAATAATTTATTTGAGTTATTTTAGACTTTACATTCAACCAATTCCATTTCTTTCTTTACATTTCATTTTCTAATAATTCACTTTTTTATTCCATTCCTATATTTTTAGAAATGTATATTCTAGTATGATCCAAGTCCCGTATTTTTAGAAATGTATATTCCAATAACTTATTTCTACTATTTTTTTTTTGTGGTTAATGTTTAAGTATTTTTTTCATTTTATAAAATTAATATAATTTAACATTTTATTTTAGTTATCTATTATTATTTTTAATATAGTTTTGGGTTTTTCATTTTTTTTTTCTTTGTTTTAGTGATTAGTTAGAGATATATTGTATGGTTTTTTTACTTTGTACTCTTTATACACATACCTCTTCAAATGTGCACTCTTTATACACATACCTCTTCAAATGTGCACTTTGAGGGTAGTTATTCTTCATCGACTACACATGACC
The DNA here is from genome assembly GCA_032191745.1 of Picea mariana. NCBI lineage: Eukaryota > Viridiplantae > Streptophyta > Pinopsida > Pinales > Pinaceae > Picea > Picea mariana. Next base: position 205,596 of record JASDQU010790165.1, on the reverse strand, counting down.
TTCACATATATGACAATATGTGCCTTCTACTCATCTTGACAATATCTCAATTATGTTGGATTGCTTTTGAGTTACCTTGTCATACCCTAGATATATGATTATGGCCTTCCCAAATTATGGTTAATGATATGATAGGGTTCCCTTGCCTTCTTCATAGATCATTTTTGTCCTATGGTTGCATGGCTCATCTTGACAGACCTTTTGAGTTCTCAATTTGCAACTTATTCTATGTGACTTAATTAACTTGGGCTTTGTGTCTTTGATTTGGTGTGTAGTTAGTTGTAAATGCATCATTTGGGGTCCACAATGCCCCATAATGTATTTTGACATAATTTTTAAGGGACCAAAATTTTTAACCTCTCCTTAACAATACTTAGTTTTTGTGTTGTTATAAACCATGAATTCCCTATACCATACTACACTTGTCTCCCATGACCTATGGATCGGGGTCTTTTCTCATTATTATATATAGTATGCTTATAGAGCCTATTATTCAAAACTCTAAACTCATTGATTCATATAGAAATATCACCTTTTCCAACAGATAGGGAGTTCAAAAATCTATTGAAGTCACATCTTAAATTTTTATTGGGGTCCCAAATATTACTCTTTCACACATTGTGACTATGTCGAATTATTACAAAAATTACCATCTAATGCTCTTTATCTCACCTATAGCACTCTTGGACTACTTGAATACATTATTTCCTTCAACCTTCCATTAGTTGGAGTCCTCCCTAAGAAGTAGTCCTCCTCATTAACTTGGTCCCTTCTTTATCAACTTGGTAGGTTTCTTTCCAATGTCTTCAAATTCACCCATTGATGTATCTTGTTAAATACCAACATCAACCCACCTTTGGATTCCAACACAACTTATGAGTCAAGAAGATAAATTCTTAAAAAAGTAATTTGGGTAACCATATAGACATTTAGGGTTTTAGATTTTATGTATTATTGATTTCTAATGTATTTCCTTTCATTGACTATATCTAGAGATATTAAATCTAAGTACATTTTATAAGGGGATCTCAACATGCCTAGGTATGTTAAGCATGCTATATTCCCTTTATTGGATTATTTTGTGTGCTCCTTAGTTGAAGTAGATTTTCATTTTCCTTTTTTTTTACTTCAAAACCTAGCTAAGAAATTTGGTTCACCAAGGGTGGTCAATATATCATAGGATTCTCCTCCCTTTTGATTGCTCACCATAAGTAAAGGGGATAACCAATTTAATTATTTTTATTTTTTTATATTAAAATAGAATGATTGGTTATATAGGTTTCATATCTCTCTCTCATTTATTTCTTATCTTATTTATCTTTCATTAAGGAAATTAGATTATCACACCATGAGTTTAAAGGATAATAAACACTAACTTAACTTATTTTATCTATTTAATTCATTTCCACATCTTATTAATCTTGTTAATACCAAAGAATAATAAAAACTATTCATGATATCTTACAAGCATATATCTCATATAATTAAGTCTTTAAGACTAATTAACTTAGCGGCATGTCCCCCTCTTCCTTTCACCTTCTATTCTTAATATAGTTTTATTTGGTTGTTCCAAAAATTGGGTGTCCCCTTCCAACCACTAAATGTTAATCCTTCCTACTTGTGTTAGCATGGTTCATTCATTTTACCTTTGTTATTTACTTTCTAATGTAGAGAGGAAGGTAGATTTCCTTTATCTCTATCTATCATAAGGATTAAATGATTAAATGTATCGTTATGGACCTAGGATGTATGTTAAACATCACAAATGATATTGCATTTTTTACCCTCAAGTGTTATCTAATTTTATAATTCAAATCAGACCTTCTATGGATTTTGTAATACCCCAAGGTCGAGCCCCTATGAAATGTAATGATGTTTGTAGGCTGGTGAGCCAAATAATTTTAAGTTGGTAGGCTTATGTGTGTATCAGGCCAAAGAGACTAGATGCTAAGGTCAGTGGGCCTGATTTTTGTATATGTAATTATGTAGATTATTAATAAAATACATCGTTGCATGTAGACCGACCACGAAGAAAGAGTTATGGGGGATTAAGCTCCACTGAGTAGGGAAAGGAATGGGTTGAGAGGCTAGGAAAGAGGGGCTAAGATTAATGGATTAACCCAAGGGAATATTATAATGTATTCCTGAAATGTACTAAAGTTGGGAAAATAAACCGAGTTATCCTAAGCTCCTTTGGGAGAGGAACAAACTCCAAGTGGAGAGGAGCGTGCTCCTGGAGATCCAAGTGTCACCCAGGATGCATGAAGATTTATGTGGGAAGTTCCACCTTTGTTGGGGTTCACGAACCATTCTGGCCACCTCCCTGAGTAGTTCTCCTTCACCATTGCAACTCTCTCACAATTCTGCAAGCTGACCGTTCTCACCATTTTCCTTTCTCACTCTCAACATTCTGACCAGTCTAGCCATTTAGTTTCCCACGAGTTCATCCTCAACATGTTGTCCATCCCTTGTGCAGTTCACGCACACACTAAACACGTATGCAACTAGAGTCATTACGCCTTTGTGAACCTCTATAAATTGTCGAGTCATCACATTTCCTTACCTGATTTTTGTGGTTATGGTTGAAGAAACAGGTTGTCAGACCTGTGAGCAACTCTCTCCAGGTGAGAGAGTTTGCTGGGAAGTGATTTCTCCTGGAGGGAGTCCAGTACCATCTACAGAGCTCTGAGAATGACTGATCCGGCTTGTTGTTGAAGCCTTGGAAGGGAACTGGAGCAGTCGATGGACTCTGGAACAGTGAAGGTGCATATTCTCAGGGTGGGATAGGCATGTGGGGAATGAGAGTACGTGAGCAGTGGGTGTAAGTAGGCTCCTTGGAGAGAATCCTTCCAGTTGCAGAGTGCAGTTCCCGTAGCCTCAGCCTAGGTCTAGGATTCCTTTGCCCTGGGTGGATTTTAGTTCCAGCTCGGGGGTGACCTATTGCTGAGCATGATGAGCAGCATGGTCTAAGGCTAGGAGGTTTGTGGAAGGCTTGCACACAATTGGTGGTATTCTATTAAAAGATAAGTACCACTTTTATGTTCATTTACATGTTGTGTATTTATACATGTGTTATAAATGATGAGTAATTCATGTATATGTTGTATGTGTAGGCTTACTATTAATTCTTCATTAATCTGTGTATGGTTAGGATATTTCGTTTGTATGCATATAGTGGTAGAATGTTTTAATGTTATTTCTGCATGAATAAGTGGCATGAACATAATGTTGTAACTGTTAATCTGAGATATATAGGCATGCATATAAATTCATAAAAATGGTATCAGAGCATAAAGGTTATTCGGTGGCATGGCCTGGCCTGTTGGTTTAGGGTTGGGGACGTTACAAATTGGTATCATAGCTAAGAGAGAAGTTTGAAGTGACGTTTCCCGGCCTGTTAGTGGATGGGGATGTTACAAATTGGTATCAAAGCCATGGTTTCAACAATGAGCCTAGATGGGCCATGTTAGTGGAAGCTGAAGAATTTTTTTTGGAAAAGAATTGTTGTCGAAATGGACAAAACCCAAGTTCATAGCCCAT
>JASDQU010790165.1:185812-202006 GCA_032191745.1 Picea mariana | reverse complement strand
TGGCCTGTTGGTTTAGGGTTGGGGACGTTACAAATTGGTATCATAGCTAAGAGAGAAGTTTGAAGTGACGTTTCCCGGCCTGTTAGTGGATGGGGATGTTACAAATTGGTATCAAAGCCATGGTTTCAACAATGAGCCTGGATGGGCCATGTTAGTGGAAGCTGAAGAATTTTTTTTGGAAAAGAATTGTTGTCGAAATGGACAAAACCCAAGTTCATAGCCCATGGTTTCTACCCGGAACCTAGATGGGCCACGAACGAGAAATTCGGCGAAGAAAGTCTAGATAATTTCAGAGCATTCTAGAGTGCCAAGAGAACACCTTGGCAGTGTTTGGAAGCTCAAGAGGTATAACGGTTCAAGAAAGATAACAAAGAAAAGAGACTGCAGTAACTGTGGGTTTGGAACTGCAAGGTTTGAAGTTGGGTCATGGGATCTGTTCAGGAGAAGGAGGATCCTTCAAAACCGTCAGATTTGGAGAAAGGTGCATGAGGATTAACCCCTAAGTACTTCAGACTTCACGACTTTAGAGAAGTTTATGTGTGATAGAGAAGAAAGGGTCGAAGCCTGAAGTTCCAAAGTCACGAAGAGGATCTACATCGTAGATCCGGGGGGGGGAGGATTTTTTACCATTGGATTTGACCAAGGGTGGATTAGAACCGTAGGGTTAAGCCAAGAGCGAAAGGTAAGAAAGTTTAGGAGTTCTGCATTTGGGAGAAATGGGGTATGCTAAGGTGAAATCTCTTGAAGCCCAAAGTCTCGAAGTGATGTGGCGAGTTGATGTCACTAGGGATGACATGGACACATGGGCTATGTGCCACGTGTCAGTGAGTTAAGAACCTTTGTACGATAGAAATGCAGTTAGAATGTGACATATGTCACCCTCCTGATTGGGTCACGTGTTGGCTTCGTGTGTCCTGCCACATGGTGCTCCCGGTGGTAGCACAAGGTAGTTAAGCTTGGCGACGAAGTTAGTTGGATTGGGCCCACATTAACTTTGATCACGATCCAACAATCTCTATGGTCAGGAGACATTGCGGGGATTGAAGTTGCGTGACAGATAATTCTACAAGGTGGTCCTGCAATCCAAAGCACAGTTTCCCAGAAGGGGTACATGTCAGCTTGGGGAAAATTGCAGAATGATCGACAGGTTACTCCAAAATCGTCAACCCATGTCCCCAAAATTTGAAAATTATAAAGTTTGATGTGACATTTTCAGTATTTATTAGTTCAAGCATAGAAACTGTGTGCCCCAATGGATGTGTGGCTCCATATCGTGAAGTCCGAAGACTTGAGACTATGGAAGAAATGGATTGTGATGGAATGGGAGGAAGAAACCCCCGAAGTTCCATTACGTCGAAGTAAAGTGACACGATGACATCACCAGGGTGATGTGGAAGTATGCAAAGACTCACGATTAGAGAGTTTTGGGAAGTGCAAAGGTCAAATCCTCAGAAGTCCCGAAGCCCTGAAGCTCCAAAGTCCCAGAACCCCAAAGCCCGGAGTTCCATAGCGAGTATCAGACGTTGGATGCTGAGAGGCGTGGATTGTTGATCCACCCTACTTCATGAGTTCTCCAATTTGACACTCCGAGAGATTTGTTTTGATGTGCTTTGAAATCTGCCAAAGCCCGGAGCCTAAAATTTTAGAGCTCTGGATAAGCGCCCAAATCATAAGCGTTGAGTCACAACCGTGGTCACATGTGAACCAAGGGTTGAAGAAAAACAAAAAGGGGGGGGCGGGGGCTAACGCCCGAAATTTGTTGCAGAACAGAACTGGGCTTAGAGATTGAAGCCCGAGGGGTTCTTGACCGACCAAGACCTACAGAAAATGGAATCTGATATTGTTTTTGCTGAATCAGAGTGGTTTATTCTGGAAAATTATTAAAGTCTGATAGTCTGACAAAACTTGGTTGATTTCATATTTTGCAGAGTTAATGATTATCAGATTGGAACCAAATTGACGCATAGGGCAGAGAAATTGGGGAGGCACAGGGTGCTTATAGTTAAGAAAATGAAGTTAGAGGAATGGATGTTCGTTTAGGAGTTGAAGGATCAAACTCCAATGGGCATGGAGAAGAGTTAGATAAAGAAGGAAACATTATGAAAATCATTGAAAAGTTGCAGAAAGATGTCCAGACTCACCGAGCAGATAACAAAAAGCTCATGAAATCTAGGGAACAACAGGGATAATTCAACATAAATTTCATGCAGAGCCTGGAAACAATAGAAAATAAATTGGATAAGGAGAGTGACTCAAGCAAATCAAGGAGTCATAGAAGGACAAAAAGTGATAGTATACATCGCCAACACTCCTTAAGGCATTCCAATAAGAGAGCACACAGAAGATCAAGTCCATCCCCTATTAGGAATCATAAGATGTCTAGGGAGGATGAGCTACGAGGGGAAATGAACAAAATCAAACCTCCTACGTTTGATGGTGAGCACAAGAAGGATGAAGATGCAGATACATGGCTGCTAGGCATGAGGAAGTACTTCCAATTGCATAACTATTCTTCTCATGCAGAGGGAATAATTGCCATATACCAGCTTAAAGGAAAAACATCCATGTGGTGGGATCAACTGGTGCAAGTACAACACCTCAAGGAGAAAAATGTGAATTGGAAGGATTTCAAGAGGCATTTTGAGAAGAAATACCTGACCAAGAGGTATTATGATAGAAAGATGAAATAGTTCTTTGAAATTAAACTGGGAAACATGGCTATTGATGAATATGAAAGGAGATTCTTAGAGTTGTTGAAGTATGTATCTTTAATCAAGGATGATACAGTGAATATTAAGAGGTACTTGAGTGGGCTACCATATTTCATCAGTGATACAATCCAATATGATGACCCCAAGACTCTGGAAGAAACGATAAGGAGAGAAAAATGCTTATATGATCAACAAAAAGGGAAGCCTACTTTCCAGAAGTCTTGGGAGGACAAGAAGAAGTTCAATATGGAACAGAGGCAGAAGGGAAACAAGCCTCCATTTTTCATAAATAGTCCTCAAGGACAACCATCTTTTAGAGAGCATAGAATGGCTGAAGTAGGAGGGAAAAGGTCAATGCAAACACCCATTCAATGTTGGGGCTGTAAAGGAGACCACAAGTATATAAATTGTCCTCACAAAAGTGACAAGGTAAAAGTTGTCCACAATGTACAATAAGAATAAACAATGGAGGACATGGGCATAAGAGTACCAAGGATCTATGCATCCCTAGACAGCAAGAAAGTTGAGTTTCAATCACACATGATTGAAGTTGAAGGTATGATAAATAACCATGCCTTTACTATTTTAATTAATTCGGGGGATAGTCATAGCTATATAGACCCTAAGGTAGTGGAAAGATTTCTTTTTCCAAGAAGAAAGCATGGGAAATAATGGTTGGTACAACTGACTATAGGAGCCAAGAGGAAAGTTGTTGAGTTGGTTAAATCATGTCTACTGGGCATGAATGGACTGTGTACCAAGGAAGATTTGAACATATTTCCGTTGGGATCATATGATTTCCTAATTGGTATTCATTGGTTTGACCAACACCATACCAGCTTATACTTCCATACCAAGGCATTCACTTGCTTGGATGAGGAAGGAAATAGGAAAACAGTCCAAGGAATTCCTAGCATAGTTACTGTCCGGGAAATCTTAGCAATGAAGTTGAAGAAGTGCTACAGGAAAGGATGCCAAATATTTGCAACCCATATGGAGGAAGCATCTAAGGACAAGGTGCCAAATATGGAGGATCATGTAGTCCTGGAAGATTTTGAAGATGTGTTCAAGGAGGTACCAGGACTACCTCCAAAGAGAGATATTGATTTCTCTATTAATTTGATGCATGGATCAACTCCAGTATCAAAGACTCCTTACAGAATGAGTACACCAGAGATGAAGGAATTGCATATGCGTCTTGAATAACTTATGAAGAATGGGTATATACGCCCAAGTGTGTCACCTTGGGGTGTCCCATTCTTGTTCGTGAAGAGAAAGATGGGACATTGGTATTGTGCATCGACTTCATACAGTTGAACAAAGTAACTATAAAGAACAAGTATTCTATGCCAATGATTGATGCTCTCTTTGATCAATTGAAGGATGCAAATATATTTTCCAAGATAGATATCAGGTCAGGATACCATCAGGTAAGGATTAAAGAGTAAGATATCAACAAGACCGCCTTCAGGACAAGGTATGGTCATTATGAGTTCACAATGGTGCTATTTGGGTTATCAAATGCACCAGTTGTTTTCATGTGATTAATGAATGGTGTTTTCCAGGAATATTTAGACAAGTTTGTCATTGCTTTTCTGGATGAAATTCTTGTATATTCCAAGTCATAAGAAGAGAATCAACATCATTTGAGGATGGTGTTGCAAGTTCTAAGAGATCATCAGTTGTATGACAAATTCAACAAGTGCTCATTTTATCAAAACAAAATACACTACTTGGGGCATATCATTTCACATGATGGGATAGTAGTGGACCCTGAAAAGATTGAGGCCATTAAAGGGTGGACAACACCTAAGAATGTGACAAAATTCATATCCTTCATGGGTCTAGCTGGCTACTACAGAAGATTCATTGTAGGGTTTTCGAGAATAGCTGACCCCATCACTTCCTTGCAAATGAAGGGGAAGAAGTTTCAATGGACAAAAGAATGTGAAAGGAGTTTCCAACAATTGAAGCAACTGTTAACCAGTGCTTCAATTCTGAAGATCCTAGATCCGAATGAATATTTCGTGGTTTTCACAGATGCGTGAAAAGAAGGACTTGGTGGAGTCCTTAACCAGAATGGGTTTGTGATATGTTTCGAGTCCATAAAATTGAAAGAGAATGAAAGGATCTATGCCACTCATGATTTGGAATTGGAAGCCATAATGCACACCTTGAAGAAGTGGAGGCACTACCTCATGAGAAATAAGTTTGAGCTAAGGACATACCATAACGATTTGAAATAATTGTTTGATCATTCTACTTTTAATGCTAGGAAGAGTAGATGGTTGGAACTCCTCTGTGAGTATGAATTTGATATCAAGCACATCAAAGGAAAGGAGAACAAAGTGGTTGACGCACTCATTAGGAGAGTGCATGAACTACATGCTACAGTTATTAGCATGTATTAGACGGATCTTAAAGGAAGAATTTTAGAAGCCGCAAAAGCATATTTGCAGTACATGGAATTGGTTACAAAATTGTAGCAAGGTAAAATGCAACAAAAGGTTGAGGATTATGAATTGGGATTTGATGGAATACTTCTGTATAGAAATAGATTCTATATGCTGAAATCTTCTGAATTGAGGAGTGTGATTTTAAAAGAAATGCATAATGTGCCTTATGTAGGACACCCAAGATATCAAAACACAACCTCAAAAGTCAAAAGCCAATATTATTAGCCATGCATGAAGAGGGAGATTGCTGATTTTATTGCTAAATGCTTGGAATGTCAAAGGGTCAAGGCTGAGCATAAAAACCCAACTAGTTTAGTGCAGCCATTACCCATTCCTGAGTAGAAATGGGAAGTGGTAACAATGGATTTCATCACGGGGTTTCCCAGAATGAACAAGCAGTATGATGCAATCATGGTGGTGGTGGACAAGCTTACTAAAGCTGCCCATTTCATTCCTATGACGACTACTCATAAGGAAACTAACGTTGTTGATATTTATATGAGGGAAGTGACACACTTGCATGGCATACCTACGACAATTGTGTCTGCCAGAGACCCAAAGTTTACATCAAAGTTATGGAAGGGGTTATTCAAAGGGTTTGAAACAAATATGAACTTTAGCACTGCTTATCATCCTAAGTTTGATGGGAAGACAAAGAGGGTGAAATGAGTGATAGAAGATATGTTAAGAATGTATGTGATGGACAAACCATGTAAATGGGAGGATTATCTACACTTGGTAGAATTTGCCTACAACAATGGGTATCAAACATCACTGAAGATGAGCCCGTTTGAAGCACTTTATAGCCAAAAGTGCAACACCCCAGTAAGCTGGGACAACCCAATTGATAGGGAAGTGGTTGGGCCAGAGTTACTCAAGGAAATGGAAGAATAAATGCTAAAGATTAAGCAGAATTTGAAGGCTTCCCAAGACATGCAGAAAAGTTATGTCGATAAGAACATAACTCACAAGGAATTTAAAGTAGTGGATCATGTATTTTTGAGAGTGAAGGCCAACAAAAGATCCCTGAAGTTGGGAAATTGTTCAAAGTTGGTAGCTCGATATTGTGGGTCGTTTGAAATCCTAGAGAAGATTGGTCCAGTAGCATATAGGCTTGCATTGCCTGCATGCATGTCTATACATAATGTATTTCATGTGTCATTTCTTAAGACATATGTACTTGATTCTAATCATGTTATTGATTGGAATATGATTTAGGTGGAACATGAAAGTGCTTTTTAGGTGCATCTGATGCATATACTGAATCGGAAAATCAAGCAACTTTGGAATCGAGCCATGGGGCTTGTAAAAGTTCAATGGACTTGGTATGGTCCTGAGGACTCAACATGGGAGCATGAAGATGCTATGCAAATAGAGTACCCGCATATTTTTGAATATTTTGAAAATCTTGTTGATATTATGTAAATGAGTTGCACTAAGGATAGTGAAAAAGTAAGGGGAGGGGATTGCAATACCCCAAGGCTGAGCCCCTGTGAAATGTAATGATGTTTGTAGGCTGGTGAGCCAAGTAATTATAAGTTGGTAGGCTTATGTGTTTATTAGGTCGAAGATCCTAGATGCTAAGGTTAGTGGGCCTGATTTTTGTATATGTAATTATGCAGATTATTAGTAAAATACATCGCTGCGTGTAGACCGAACACGAAGAAAGATTTATGGGGGAGTAAGCTCCACTGGGTAGGGAAAGGAATGGGCTGAGAGGATAGGAAAGAGGGACTAAGATTGAGGGCTTAACCCAAGGGAATACTATAATGTATTCCTAAAAAGTACTAAAGTTGGGAAAATAAACCCAGTTATCCTATGTTCCTTTGGGAGAGGAACAAACTCCAAGTGGAGAGGAGCATGCTCCTAGAGAGCCAAGTGTCACCCAGGATGCATGCAGATTTATGTGGGAAGATCCACCTTTGTTGGGGTTCACGAACCATTCTGGACACCTCCCTGAGTAGTTCTCTCTCACCATTGTAGCTCTCTCAAGATTTTGCAAGCTGACCATTCTCACCATTTTCCTTTCTCGTTCTCAACATTCTGACCAGTCTGGACATTTAGTTTCCCACAAGTTCATCCTCAACATGCTGTCCATCCCTTGTGCAGTTCACACACACACTGAACAAGTACGCAACCAGATTCACTTCCGCCTTTGTGAACCTCTGTAAATTGTCAATTCATCCCCTTGCCTTACCCAATTTTGGTGGCTGTGGTTGAAGAAGAAGGTTGTCAGGCCTATGAGAAACTCTCTCCAGGTGAGAGAGTTTGTTGGGAAGTGATTTCTCCTGGAGGGAGTCTAGTAACAGTTACATAACTATGATAATTCCCGATCCAACCTATTGCTGAAGCACTGGAAGGGAAGTGGAGCAACTGATGGACTGTGGAACAATGAAGGTGCATATTCTTGGGGTGGGACATGCATGTGGGAAATGAGATTTTGTGAGCAATGGGCGTAAGTAGGCTCCTTGGAGAGAATCCTTCCAGTTTCACAATGCAGTTCTTGTAGCCTCATCCTAGGTCTAGGATTCCTTTTCCCTGGGTGGAGTTTAGTTCCATTTTGGGGGTGACCCACTGCTGAGCGTGATGAACAACATAGTCCAAGGCTGGGAGGTTCGTGGAAGGTCTGCACGTAGTTGGTGGTCTTCTATTAAAATATAAGTACCACTTTTATGTTCATTTACATGTTATGTATTTGTACATGTGTTATAACTGACGAGTAATGCCTGTATATGCTGTATGTGTAGGTTTACTATTAATTCCACATTAATCTTTGTATGGTTAGGATATGTCGTCTGTATGCATATAGTGGTAGAATGTTTTAATGTTATTTCCACATGAATAATTGGAATGAACATAATCTTGTAACTTTTAATTTGAGATAGATAGGCATGCATATAAATTCATAAAAATGGTATCAGAGCATAAAGGTTATTCGGTGTCATGGCCTAGCCTGTTGGTTTAGGTCTGGGGATGTTACACATTGGTATCAGAGATAAGAGAGAAGTCCGAAGTGACGTTTCCTGACTTGTTGGTGTCTAGGGACGTTATAGATTTAACAAATTGGATATTAATCAATGTAGAGATATTATGATTTCTTAAACCCTTCGTCCCACACTCATTTTTCTATAGTTCAAGAGGACTAGGAGTAAAGCATCCTTCTTAGTATCCCATAGTTGGATGAGGCATCCACTTTTTAATTGACATATTCATAGGAGACATCATGTACTTACATGAAGATAAAACCTTCTCCATTAGGTGTGGCCCTGCTTGCTTCTCTCTTTACCCTAAGACTACCCCAAAGGATCAAACCTTGGTTTTCACTATCTAAACCCCTACCCTTGTTTTGGAGGATGTCCATATCATCTCTATGAATTATTCATACTATGACTTCTCCCTATTTTAACTCTTTTCCAAAACCATTTTATCGGTGTTGAGAATTATCATGTGCACTCTCCAAGGTCACCCGAAATCTAATCACCCCGCTCTCTTTTAATTTATTGCAACCTACTTGGGGTAGCCCCTATTTCCCTAATTTTACGCTATTATATAGGAAATTCATCTTTTCACCACTCTCTCAAACCCCCATTATTACCTATTGTTGATATGTTAGGTTGATACTTCCTTGTGTCTCCATTAAAAATTTGAGGAATTTGTAGGGATTTTCCTCTTTATTTAATTTTTAATTTCTCATGATATCACTTCAATTTTTATTTTATGTTCAACTTAATCATTTTTCTTCCTTTCACCTCTTCATCACATTCCCTTAATGAAACAATATAATTTGGACTATATCCTTAGGTTAAGTCTTAAAATAACTATTCTCCGCTATGGATCCATCATTAGATCACCTTTGTATATTTTCCAAGATGAAATCATTTATTGTAGAAATAAAAAAACATGGTTAATGTGATGGTTCATACTTTCCATCATCATATTATTTCCTTCTCCTTTCTTTTTATGATTTTTTTCTTCTTCATTGAACCTTATTAACACTACCACCTCTCCTCACATATCTTGTCTCCATCATCATATCCTTTCCTTCTTCCCTTTTTTATAATTTGTTTCTTCTTCATTCGACCTTATTAACACTACCACCTCTCCTCACACATATCGTCTCACATTTGTTGGTACTTAATATTGTTTCCTTATCTCCTCATGTATCTACTATGATATCCCTATTCTATAGTTATCACATTTTATTATATTTTATTCCATGTTGTGCCCTAGGGGTGTGAGATGTCACTTATCACATCTTTCTACTTCCCCTTATGATTATCATTAGGTGGATATTCCAAATAGATTGGGGTTGCTCTAGTTTCTTCATATTTTTTTGATGGTCATAGTTATCAATGATCGGATAATTATTTCCATATTATTATGTTCTGAACTTTAAAAGGAATGGAATCTCAAGTCTTCGTGATAGACCTTGGGGCCTTGGGTGGTCAACTTGGGCTCTTGGTTACTAGTGTTTTCTCCCATTTGTATTGATGATTTACTAGAGTTTCTCATGATTTTTTATCATTGCGTATTCCCCTCCTTACCTATATATTAAAGAACACACCATGTTTGTCTTTTTATGATGTCCCAAGGGAAATTTTCTACTCTTTCTTCTCCCTATTTATTTTTTATTCTTCTTTCGGGATAAATTCATTGGTTTCCTCATGTTTACGTGATTTTAGCCATAAGAGGGGGCATGCCAATGGGTCCATAAAGTGCATATCTCTTAGAAGTTAGATTATACCTCTTGTTTCTATCCTTGACCTTTACATTTCCTAAATGAGATCCAAAGACATATTCCCCCCCCCTCATGTCAATTATCCTTCTCATCCCCTAATTAGTTGTATTCCCAAATTGTTCCATCACCCAAGGGATGCATCGTTGGTATTATTCATAAGTAGTGGTGTGGTATAGTTAGGCCATGTTGTGAATAGTGCTTGGGTCTCCTAGGGTTACCTCAGACCTCTAAATGTATTCAATGATCATCATTGCCAATGTATATTTGGTATCTACATACTACATGAATCATATTTAGTGTGTCCCAACAAGATCTCAGATTCCATCATTGACTCTATGGTAATGATAAGTAGTTTAATTCTTCTCTTTTTAATTTCTAGTAGGCCTTCTCCATATGTCCTAATTTCCCATAACATCAATATGTCTTCTTCTTCTTACATTCTTTAGTCAATGCATAATCATCATGCTTCTTAGCAATAATATATACATGAAATCCCATTCTTTCTCTTGATTGTACTCTTGACCTCTTTCTCTATAGTTATGTTTACCTTTACCCTTAAGTAAATGGGCATGTTTCTTAACTTCAACTTTCCCTTCATCAATAATTTTTTCATGTTTCTTAATTAGAAAACCATAGAAGGAATAAATGGAATAATCCATACCATATTGTTTTTTGGAATTCCAACTAGAACAAAATGTGGAATATAATACATCATAAGTTGTCTTCATATTCATGAAGATCAATTCTGTAAGCTCACCATCCTTCTTTATTTTAATTATTTTTTTTGTTCACCCAATTTTAGTTGTATCTCCTTCAAATGAGCCATTCATTCTTCAATATTTTAAAAGGATATAGGATCAAGGGAGATCAAATATTTCTTATTTTTCATAACCTAACTTTTGTGACTATTATCAAAGAGAGCCTTCAACATCTTGAAGACTTGATTTGGATAATCAATATCACTTGTATGAAAGTGTCTCTCCCAAAAGATGTAGGTTATTATAAGTCCTACACACTTATGCTTTTTCTTGTAGATGATAAAATTATGTTGATCATCTTTATGATTTGGAGTTGAAGTTTTTATAAACTACCAAAATGATTTACTCTTTAATAGTGTTTCCATGTCTTCTGTTCACACACCATAATTGTGGTCATCCAATACCATAATTTCTTTATTAGAAGTCATGATCTATAGATATAAATCTTGATTCAATCTTCAAGTCAAAGAACTGAGTAAATATATCCGAGAGATCTAACTCAATAGGAGTGCATGCAAGTGACAACCTATAAAGGACTTGTAGATAATAGCTAACTAGGTCTCAAACCAATAGATTTGATACCATGTTGGAGAACGAGGGAATTTCTAGATGTAAAGAGTTATACATTCCAAGAAGAGGTGTTTTTTGGAGACACAATTACAACACTGAAGCACAAGTGAGAATATGCTAACATAGAAACACAAAATACTTTTATTTCATAATAGATTGATCCATAGAACCATCTATATATATAGCCCCAAAGTATGACAAACTTTTTTAAAGTGAGGAAGACATTGGCAACTTGTGTTAGCCGAGACCCAAATACTTTTATTTCATAATAGATTGATCCATAGAACCATCTCTATATATATAGCCCCAAAGTATGACAAACTTTTTTAAAGTGAGGAAGACATTGTCAACTTATGTTAGCTAAGACATGCACTAAACTCCTTATTTGCTTTAACCTATACACTAATAAATTACCTTTGTAATGCTCAACTCTTGACTAACTATCTCTAAAAAAATATAAAAATATAATAAACATAATATTTTAATAATTATAACCACAAATGAAAAACAATATAAATTTATATTATTTCAATAATGCACCACTTCCTTACCACAAAATGCCCTTTAAAAGGAACAAATAAAAAGAACCATACAATTATACAATATTCTTCTTACACTCCTTTAACAACATTTATTTTAACTCAACATAAAACCTTAGGTTACGCATTATTGTCATATAATTTATTGGAAGGAAAAAATGTGTCTATTCTTTTACTTAAATTCTTTATTAGTGAAAACATATAAACATGGAAATCTCTCACTAAACTCAAAATGATATATTATTGCTACATAATATTATCTTCCCAAGTCAAAATGGTATATTATTGCTACATAATATTATCTTCCCAAGTATGGAAACAATCAAATGCCAAATTAAATGAGGCTCTAATAAGAGTATTCTCCCTTCTAATAAGAGTGTTCTCCCTTCATTGCATAAATATTTTACTTATGCAAATCAAACGTTTAATTCTTTTTTTCTTATTTGAAGTGCATGGGACACTACACCTATTTTTAGGTATATTTATTAAAAAACTTTATACATTGCATTGATATAAACATATTATTCCTAAATACACAGACCACACTAACTTACACCTAATTTTACATATAATTATTGAAAAACCTTATACATTACATTGATATAAACATATTATTCCTAAATACATAGACCACACGAACTTATAAARACACATGCAAGCAAATTGGAGAGAGTTAATAAAAGATATATCTTTGAGTGGATGATTGTTTAAATAATTTGAAAACAAAATTTATTTTTATATATYATAAAAATTAATAATAACAATATCTAATGGATGATAAAATATATATATATCAATTATATTGGTAAATAACAATTATATATCATAAAAATTAATAATAAAAATATCTAATGAATGATAAATATATATATATATATATATATATATACACAAAAAGTATTTTTGATATTTTTGTTTGAACAAATAYATGGAAAATCAAAATATAAAAAACACATTTATTTTTATATAAAAAAATTCAAAAAATAAACAAAGTTAGTGTAAGAAGTGGTAATGTGAACACTACCCTTAATTATAAAAGGTAAAATTAGATGARAAGTTTATCATTTATATCTAATATGTTTATAAGTATATAGATAAATTTAGCATACAGATAAATAAATCTCAACACATAACCATTCTATTTGTACAGTCCATTCATTATAAATTTCACATCCCATCTTATAATGATACAACCTTAAAAAAATGGTTGATCATTTATCAAACATATTCAATTTGAATATGAGAGCTTGTTTTTCCAAAGGGATTGAAATAAAAAAAATGGTTGATCATTTATCAAACATATTCAATTTGAATATGAGAGCTTGTTTTTCCAAAGGAATTGAAATAAAAAAAATGGTTGATCATTTATCAAACATATTTAATTTGAATATCAGAGCTTGTTTTTCCAAAGGAATTGAAATAACACGATGGTTGATTATTATGTCCATGTTATAGCAGGGACAATAAGTTTTGATTTTGAGTTATTTTTATTAGTTAGTGATACTGTTTCGAAGGTGTTATTACCTGTTTCGAAGGTGTTATTACCTGGTTTAACTTATAGTTTTTCACTCTGACATTTGCATTGAATATGGGAGCCAGGGGGTGGCGACGATCTTCATTAATGCTCTGCAGTGGGATGTGTTCGAGTCTGCTCTGCAGTGTTGTGTTCGAGTTTGCATTATGTCCTTGCACAATTTTCTAGGCGCCAAAACATKGTTTAAGAGTTTACTCATCGTGTATGGGAGCCAGAGGGTGGCGGCGGGATGTCGTCCCCCCATGACACCCTTTTATATGCACTCGATGCCCAGCAACACCTATGACACCCTTTTCTCTGCACTCGATGCCCAACAACACCTGTGACACCAACTGCCCCTTCTTCCGTGGAGAATTCCATGCGGCTGCATACTGATTTCAAACCTCTTGTACAATGTAAACTTCCAGATTGATCGGCGTGGCCATCCGCATGCAGTTTCGGCTGGTGGCACTGGTGTTGAAAATGAAATTGAAGCTGCCAATAACATTATCTTCAACGTCGATTTGTTGGCTGCTGTGAGAAAGTAGCTTCAACTTCTCAAGGCTGTGGGTAATACGCCTTGTGTTCATCAAGGACCTGTCATCTTGGAGGCCATTAGAAGGATTAAATGAAGCTCATATCATGCACTCAAATCTTTCTTTGATTTGTTAATGTATCTCTGTACTCGATGCCTTCCTCGATGCCCTCCTCTCCCGCGGTCAGTTAATACTTCATTTTAATGCTATAATTTTGGGATTCGTTTTATTTTTTACTTTGCTTCTTTGCAACGCTGTCTGAAACACTAACTCCTAAATTTCAGAGAGAAGATTTTGGATTTTGTCTTGAATTCAGTGGTTTTCTGGTGGTATTTACAGGTCAAATCCACGAATGATGACAAAGTTGTTTCTAAGAATACGACTTCTAAAAGTGCCGAGGAGTCTTTCGCACCGAGGTACAACGGGCTGCGATTTATTGAAACTCTAGTGACCGCTCATAGATAGGGACACTGCTCGAACACAGGATCTACTGAAACCAAAGAGTTTGTCCCATTCTTTCAAGCAAATTATTCATATTACCTTCTAAATTTACAAAATCCTCTTCAAAGTCATGATAGCCCAACCCTCCTTATTTACTTATTTAGCGCAACGCACCAAATATGGAACGACTTATTCCCCTCATCCCAAGCCAACCTTTCGATGCGAACACGAGATATCTCCAATTCTCACCCGCAATAGAAAATCTATTTGTTCGTTCGTAGGCGGGTTATACCTCTTATCCGCAAATATCTCCGGGCACTAGAACTAGGGAGGAGACGGGCACTAATAACTGGGTTCGGGATAAGCCTTGAACTCCTATTTTTGGATTAGTTCACAGAGTGTGCAAATTCTACCGGTCCACCGGATTTCCTCTGCAAAGTTGTCAATCAAATGGAAATTTTTTATCACAGATGTTAGCCATGAGTGTGGCGGTATGGCTGGCCCTTAATCCACATTCATAGGAGTTGTGATAAAATTTGTTTGAATTTTATATTTAACCGTAAACAGAAAAATGTGTGACTTACTTCCATGTGCTCCGTTGCATTATTTTAAGTGTCAACGGTTATTGTTATTGCAGTTTTTTGTGCTTTGCGTGGCATCCGCGACACTCTGCTCTGTAACTCTTCATTGATTACAAAGCAATTTAATCTAATCCGAACATTTATGTTATTATTTTGTCACCCAATGTTCCCAGAATTTTGTAATGTTCTTTTACATATAAGCTATGGAAACGTTCCTCTATTTCATTTTGTTGTGATCTTGATGACTATTAATGGAAATAATAATGTTTACTCTAACCATTTCTATGTCAAGTTGTGATCTATACACCGCGGAGATCAATTTAAATCTATAAATCTGAACAAAGCATGGCCGCCGAGAATAGATTTGGTATCCAAAGGTAGAATGTAATCAAAATAAAGTACTTTGAATTTGCTCTATAGATAGAATTTTGTAGGAGCGGGTTCAACATTTGTTAAAGCTATATATATATATATATATATATACTTTACATATTTATATAGTTATATGTACCTATGATATAGGTTTTTTTTACAAATGTTGTTGACAGTAATACATTGATTCATTAGTGGTTTTTAATACAAATGTTGTTGACAGTAATACATTAATTCACACAACACAAAACGTTTTCATTACTTAACAAACAAATGGAGGTTACATATATAGCATGCAGATCACCGACTCAAGTGGATCTAATGAGCTAAAAATAGTAAACCTAGAAACTCACTATTACAACAGTCATGGTTGAAACTCACAGTTACAACAGTCATAGTTATCTCTTACTAAAGTAAGCTTTATTCTAACATGCTTTACATATTGGGTCCATTTTGCAGGTTCAACTTTCTCGTTCAACTTTGTAATCGAATTTTAATTTCAATATTCAATAACATTATATCTAATTAATTAAGAAAATGCAGTTGAAAAATGTACATTATTTGTATTAACCTGCATTCTAAGTTAGTTAGATTTACTTATACTTACCTCTTGGGGGGATGTTCTCCTTCTCAGAGTTCCCTGAGGGGGACGTGCTCCTTCTCAGTGTCCTAATGGAGATTTACATTGAGGCTGAAAATAACGGAAAAATTAAAAGAGAAGAAGAAATAAACAGTTATACATACACATTATATCACACACCTCCTCCATTGTTAGAGTGGAATAATTCTCTTTCGTTGTGAAGTTCTTGTGTTGACGTCTCTCTGGTACTAAAGTTTTGAAACCAATAAAATACATGTTTACCTTCTACTTTTCCATACTTCTTTAGATCCATAGTAATCTTCACAACACAACAGATATATTCTAATATTGGAGAGTCCCCATGACAGTCGACACAACACAATAGATGCAAACTTGATC
>JASDQU010790165.1:114290-125063 GCA_032191745.1 Picea mariana | reverse complement strand
AGGAAATGTAATACTTTAAATATTATTAATATAATAAAATACATCACTAGTTGCAAGATGAACAAGGATAGAGATATAGGGGGGTATGATTCTATGAGAGAGGGGGGGTGAGGGGATAAGCCTTTTTTTATAATTCTATTTACCCACCTTTTTTAAGGGAAAACATAGGGGTCACGTGAGCTTCTTGAGGGAGGTCACATTATCCATTGGATGTTATTATTTAAACCTTTATTTTTGGTTGTTGGGGGTCACTTTGTGGTTACACTATTGGCCATTCATTGTGACTACATTTTTGCTCTTCATTCGTTCTTGCTCATTCTCAGTCTGGGTTTGGGCATGAGAAAACTAATATCTAGGGTAGTGAGCCATGACTATTTTGGATGTAGGAACTACTAGTATTCCAACAAGGTATTGATGACTGTGTGCATGAGAATATTAACAGTTATGAAAGGAATGTCCACAGATGAGAATCCTTGGAGTTTCCAGCATTCATATTTCTTGACCAGTAGCACTGGATCCATGGAAAGAAGTGGAACAACCTAAGGGAGTACGTGGTAGTGAAGGGGGTTAATTTATTTTGGTTGTGTAGACTAGTACATTTGGCACATTTTCTTACGAGATTCTGATTCCCTTCTGATGAATTTATGTCTGCCTTTCGATGAAACCAATTCCAACCATTAGTCAAACCCCTTTTATCGCACTATTGGAAGCATTGTAAGTATGTCAAACATATGACATAACAAAATTAGACGTGGTAGTTGTGAAGAGACTTTACCAAAAAGATGTTTGTTGCACATAATTTCCACAATGACAACAAACATAGCATTGTCTGGCATGCGACAGATTGGTTTTCCACATGGTATTTTCCAATAGACCGTCTATCAACGTGTTTCCATTGTTTTATTACCAACGTTAGTCATTACTGCGACATAAACACATGTAAGTAACATCGAAAATCTGACAGGGATGCCATCGAAAGTGAAACTTTATGGTCAATGGCCTACATTGGTGTGGTGACGTTCTAGATGGCCCATTCCATCAATGATCCAACGATATGGCATGACAAATTCGTTAGGTGGACGATGCCATGGTGGGAAACTTCCCTTAGAGCGTCGATGCATGAGAGCTCCAAGTCCTCTCGAAAATGGGACAGACGACCATAAACCATTCATCGGAATATTGATGTGCGTTCTAATAAAAACCCTGGCATTGGAGGTCTAACACCTGTATAATAATGTAAAAAAAATTCAAATTTCATTAGACATAGGGAGTAGATATATGTGTTAGATTAGGAAGTCGAAGAGGTTGAGGATGATGTAGATGAAAATGTTCCCGATATATGTTGATATAGACGATTAGGATTAGGGTTTCTATTATTTCATAAAACTGTAATTCAAGTTTGTTAGATCCTCCACATCTAAAAATGAACATTCACATTTAATAAATACATGTTTTTCTTTGAAATTGTAATTTATGCCATTGTGAAAAAATGCATGCCCAGGTCTTTACACACCTACAATTTGAGTGATTCAAGTTTCTAAGGGTGTCTTAGATAATTTTACACCTCTGTACATGTTTAGATTTTCATTTGAAAACATAAAAGTGGATGCTGTGTAAAAGAGACAAAGTCTACCTTGTAAATTGAGAGACCAAAACAATAGAAAGTGACCTAATGGAAATACATGACCATGCTTCTATATAGCTCCAAATTTAGTGATATAATATTTGTGGTGAAGTTAATAACATTCTACATCTATATATTTCATCTGGAGTGCATTTTAAAATGATTGAGGAATTCTACCTTGAACCAAGATTAAGGAATTTTTGTAAAATCGAGGGTAAAACTGTGTTATTATAAAATAAGAAAGACTAAAGTGGAATATCTGAATGGGAAAAATACATGTTTTTCTTTTAAACTTTAATTTATGGATTTGTGCAAAATGCACGCCAAGCTTAAAAAATGCATGCCCATGTCTTAACACATCTGCAATTTGAGTGATTCAAGTTTCCAAGGTTGTCTTAGATAAGTTTACACCTTTCTACATATTTATATTTTTATTTGCAAACATAAAAGTGGTTTTTGTGTAAGAGAGGAAAAATCTCCCATGTAAATTGAGAAAACATAATAGTAGAAAGTGATATAATGTAAATGCACACCCATGCTTCTACATAGCTCCAAATTTAGTGATCTAAGATTTGGGGTGAAGTTAATAATATTCCAAATCTATATATGTCATCAAGAGTGCAAGTTAAAAGTACTAACGACCTCTATCTTGAACCAAGATTCAAGACCTTTTGTAAAATGGAGGGTAAAACTGTCTTACTGTAAAATGCATTCCTAAGACTCATATGACCTCCAAATTGAGTGGTTCAAATTATGGAGTTTGTATTTTAATTTTTTTTACATCTATTCATACTTGTTTATGCATTTTGAAACCTAAAACCCTTTAGTGTGCATAAAGGATAAAAGCTACCTTGTAAATGCAAAAATATGCATAAAAATGCATGAAAACAATGCATGATGAAAAATGCATGCCCTAGGAAGAAAACTCCATGTATGGTGTTGGTAATTTACAAGTTACACATTACATGGCTGCATATTGGTTGTAAACCCTAAAGACTGTATACTAGGACGATTTGAGTCTAGAATTCAGTAAAGGGTTGAAATATACATGAATCTTTGTCAATTGTGCACACACACTAAATAAATTGGAAAAATGAGTACTCACGACTTGTGTACATGAGATCGATGAGGCATGAGCTTGTACAACCACATCACACACATGGTAGTTTCTAGTTTCATTTCCATTGTGAAGACCTAAAGAAATCATGAGAGAATAAAATGTTATATGATTGAATAATAATTAAATAAATAAACAGACATATCAACATGTATGAGACTCCAGAAAGAATAAAATGAAATACTTGAATGAGAAAAATATTTGTTTTGATTTTAAACAATAATTTATGCATATGCTCAAAATGCACATTAGGATTCAAAAATGCACACTGACATCTTAATTCATTCAAGATTTTGAGGTTGTTTTAGATAATTTTACACCTATATGCATATTTAGATTTTCATTTGCAAACATAAAAGTGGTTGTTGTGTAAAAGAGGAAAATATTCCATGTAAATTGAGACACCAAAACAATAGAAAGTGACCTAATGTAAATGCATGCCTATGCTTCTATATAGCTCCAAATTTAGTGAAATAATATTTGGGGTGAATTTAATAACATTACAAATATATATATTTCATTCAGAGTGAGTATTGAAAATACTAAGGACTTCTAACTTGAACCAAGATTCAAGACCTTTTTGTAAAATGGAGGGTAAAACTGTCTTATTGTAAAATGCACACCTAAGACTCATATGACCTACAAATTGAGTGGTTCAAATTGTGGAGCTTGGATTTTATCATTTTCAATCTATTTATACTTTATTTGTGCATTTTGAAGCCTAAAACCCTCTAGTGTGTATAAAGGATAAAAGCCACCTTGTAAATGCAAACAAAATGCATAAAAATGGATGAGCACATGGCATCATGAAAAATGCATGCCTTGGGAAGAAACATCCATGTACAATGTTGGACCTTGGTAATTTACAAGTTACAAGTTACAATATTTTGGATTTGTTTTAAACCATAAACATTGGATACTAGGGTGATTTGTGCCTAGAATTTAGTAAAGGGTTGAAATATACATGAATCTTTGGAAACTGTGCACATACACTAACTAAAGTAGAAAAATGACTACTAACTAACCGTTTCCATGAACTCGATGAGGTAGGAGATTGTACAAACACATCACACATATTCTACTTGTTAGTTGCATTTCCATTTTGAAGACCTGTAGAAATCACCAAAGAATAAAAGATTAAATGACTGAATAATAATTAATTAAATAAACAAACATATCACTATGTACGAGACTCTAGAAACACTAAAATGGAATACTTGACTGAGCTTCTCTTGGTTCCAAGAAAAAAATATTCTCTATTGAATTGGGCCAATTACATGAAGGTGGAATCTCATTTAGCCCCTCCCCGCATCACTCTCAATTCCCCATACCCATTCTATCTACTGGAAAATGATTGAAAGTGGCATAGTACGATTCATGCATAGAAAGTAGCAAATCAAAATTTAAAGGTAAATGAAAGAAAGAAAGTGTGTGTAGATATGTGTTTTTGTACGTATAAAACATATAACATTCATCCATAAGAAGGTAGTGACAAATACTATATATGTGATAAACAACCTTTTAAAAAGGTGGCGCTTACCGTATACTATTGTATATCTTCCATAAAAAATGTGCATTTTTCTTTGTTCTCCTCCATGGTTGAAGTTATGGTGTCAAATTACATCTTATACAATGTATCAACATTCATTTTCATTCATCTTCCTATGAACACCATTCATATGTGCATACTTTTTCTAAAGACATACCTCTGTTGAAAAAGCTTGTCTATGCCATATTTTCATCAAAGAAACAAAAAATGTCATTATTTATTCCATAAACATCCTAATATGTCATTCTTTATGCTGTAAATTATTTGTACACCATTATAATGATGAACCATGAAGCCACAAAGGACAAGTGATGATTAAATACCCAACCACTGATTATTTGTTTTTAAAACCAAGTCATTGTTTTCATTTCCCTTATAGAACATAATATAGGCATGTATTGAACAAAGTACAAGCATTCATAGAACATAATATATAACACAATAAATTTGGTAAAATTTCCTAATAAGGTATGAGCTTGGCTAGTTCTAGGGATTTTTTCTTTAGGCCTTAACCATTTTTTAGAAGCTATATCAAGCTTTGTATATCTATCATATGATGGAATATTAGGAAATACAGTTTAGATTTTCCATAACAAATGAAAATCATCTATTAACTTGCAGGCAATAGTTTGACCTTTCAAAACACCATCCGTATCTTCAAATTTAGTTATATCATCCCTTTCTTTTTTTAGCATATCTTCATATGCTTCCTCCTGAATAAAATTTCTATTTTTATCCCAACATGAAGGTAGTGCCATTTAAACTAATTCCTTGTATCTTTTCATGAATATTTCAATACTTCTCTTAATTTAACTACATTTATTTTGAGGATTGATAATGATAAATACTATTTATTTGTGTTGATGATGATTACYCTTCGTAGAAAGTAACATTGGTTTATTGGACCGTGAAAAAATTCATAAGAAATCAAATGATTTTTTTTTAACATTTTGTTTCTAAGAGAAAATGTTTCACATCACCTACTTTCTTAGTATGACAAAGATTACATATTCTTTCCTCCTATGGCGTTTTAATTTTTTTCCAATGCCCATTTTCACTATAAAGCTAATGATAGTTGGTTCTTGTTTTATCAATGCTATTTATTTTATTTTATTATCAACTATAGACCACCTTGTTATACTTAGTATATTTTTRTAGGATAGTTGCAATAATGAATCCGATATCTTGTATTGTTTCATTGAATTTAGAAAAGATTTTGACATAGTGCCTAGGACTAACCTTTGGAATAGGTCAGAAGAGATAAAAGTTCCTTTGAAGTTGAGAATTGCTACTATAAGGTTGTATAAGAACATCATTGCTAAGTTTAGGAACATTGAGGGTTGTTCAAAAGAAATTAATTTTAATATAGTAGTTAAGCAAGGTTGTCCCATGTCCCTGTCAATTCTTGCTAGATCAACCAGTTAAGGTGTGAGTTTCCTTTGCTAGGTGACCAAAGTTCAATACCCTTACGGTGTGTTTAGTTAGGAGGATACACCCAAAAATCCATCCATGTTAAGGGTTGGCGTGGCCCAGGATGGGTGCAATCCCTAGATTATTTTGACTACTTAGATGCCCATGGGTTGTGGTTTCTTAGCCAATAGTTTAAATGTTGGCCCCACAAGTGACGAGAATTTATAACAAAAAAAAAAGGTTGTCCCCTGTCCCCTACCCTATTTGGAATATACATTGACAAGTTATAGGGTTGTTTGGAAAAATCGATTTGTGTCAGCTTGAATCTCATTAGTATCGTCATCATCCTTCTTCTTTACAATGATGATATTGGTATTATGGTGAGGAGTCCCTATGAGATCAATAAGAAACGAAAAATCCTCAAGGATTTCTTGTTTAGTATGGGCATCATTGTTAGCACTAACAAAATGAAGGTTATGATAATTAAATCCAAAAACATCACTTACACTATTTTTTTGTATGACAATAATAGCTTGGACGAAGTGACTTCATAAAAATATCTCATAATCGATATTCATGACATTCTTAACTAGAACTATAGCATTAAGAAAAGGATAAATGGAGGGAGAAAAAAATATTATGGACTTGAAAACCATTGTAAATCAGTGGGCCTTTTTATATGAGAATAGGAGAAAATCATCTTTGAGACTCTTGTCACTCCTATTATATTATAGTTGTGAAGTTTGGGGCTACAACATATTAGATAATTTTGGTGACAGATAGAGCAAGTACAAAAGTGTTTTACAACTTATAATATCAAAATTAAAGGAAATACACCTTATTCTATCCTCCTCATAGAAAAAAGCCTTTCCTTCATTTGGAGCACGACTATGACTAGGTACCTAATGTACAAGAACAAGATAAACATTATGGGTGATAAGAGGATTCCTATATTTCTTGAAACACCAATCAAAACCACCTATGGCTCAAGCGGGGGTTTCATAACGATGCCAAGTCTTGGATAAATTATCAGGGAAAAAAGGGAGAGGCCACTCTACGAAATAATGATAATATAAAAAATATTGTTACATCTAAATTCAAGGAGAAACTATGGTGTTATAAAGAATTAGAGGATAAATGAAAATCAAGCTATTATAAAGAGGTGATCAACCCTAATCTAGAAGATCAAAATTATCTCTCTATTTTGACTTGTGTAAAGAAGAAAATCAATATTGCTAAAACAAGAACAAACTCTCATGAGTTTGATAGTGAAACAAGGCATCGAACAATTCCTAAAACATCGTGGGTCGAAATAATTTTTCATCCTTGTGACGCTAAGAGGGTTGAATATGAAAAAAAATTCCTCTTAGATTATCCTTTGTACACCCATATTACATCACAATTTCAAAATATTTGTTACAATACCGACCTTCATGACCTTTTAACTCATCAAAGCTATTGTGATTTGGGGATGTTTCTCTTAAATATTTTCAAGCACATAAATAAAATTCTAAAGAAAATAATCTTTACCTTTATTAAGGTCTGATAGTAAAAATTTGGTCTCAATGGACAATCATAAGTAGTAGAAGGAAACCCTTTTAGCATGTACTCTATGGTTAATTTTGATTTTTAACTTTCTCTTATTCTCTATTTCATTTGTTACACCACAAATTTTCTTTAAATTTAGTTGTGAGAGTTTCTTTAATGGTATTGATATTTTGTAAAGATGTATTCCATTCTCTTATCCAACAATTTAACCAATAATCCTCTTCTTTATGCCAATCTCTCTTAAATCTCTTTACTTTTAATGGAATTTGAAGAAATATTAAGTTCAACTGCTTATCCTTCATGTCAATTATACGGTGCTTGTACATTAAGTATCTCATCATAGATATATTTTCAATTGGTGGAATCCTAGACTCTAATAGGAGGATTGGATAGGGTTATTTTCTCCATTTTCCTCCAAGTTCTCTAGAAATAATGAAACTACAAACTTTACATCCTAATATGATAACTGGAGTAACATGCATGTCAAAGAGAACTTTCTTTTTTCCTAGAACCAGAATATTGTTTCTTTACAGTAGTCCTTAAGACAAAAAAATGTTTTTGAATGTCCATTAATACTTTTACTGACATTATGGTTCTAGTTGAGCTTTTAATTTAGGTCAAATACAAGATAAATGTCACAAACAAATTCCTCAAAGTTTTTAACTCAGGGTAATTAGTGTTCTTGGATTTGATCATCATAACCTTTGTCTTATCAATATTTACTGAAACAATAGAGCTAGGACAAAAAAATTTAAGAAATTTTAGATTTTGGTCAAGATCAAAGGGGCTAGATCATGAATATTTGAGAATTTGTACCTTGCAGAAAATATTGATTAATTGCATTGGTTGTCATTGATGTCAACCCTTGAAGAAAGTCTAACAATGAATTTCGATAGCACAAAGGTTTGGGTTATGGGACCAAGTTTGTTTGATGGAAAATGGTATGAGTTTTGATATATTTGCAGGAAAGAATATTCTAGATGGATAGTACATGTCATGCCATTTCTAGTGGTATGTGGAATGTCACATAACTCCTCACGGTTAGAGAGTTATGGTCATGTGAAGTTGGAGAACCCTCATGAGTCATCTAGAAGCCCCAAAAGGTCAAAGTAGTCAAAGTGTTTGCAAAGAAGAAATTATTTAAATAATAAAGTGAAGTGATGAGTGTACTATAAGTAAAAATGGATACAAAATAAATTATTTAAATAATAAAGTTAATGGAGAAATTACTAAGTGGACATGTGGTTAGAAGTGGCTTAGCCCTAAAATAAGGAAAGTGGTTTAAGAGATTTTAGAAGGTAAATAATAAAGTGAAGTGATGAGTGTACCATAAGTCAAAGTGGAAATAAAATAAATTATTTAAATAATAAATTTAATGTAGAAATTACTAAGTGGACAAGTGGTTAGAAGTGGGTTAACCCTAAAATAAGGAAAATGGGTTAAGATGGTTAAAAGGTAACCCCTTGAGGAAACTACATGAAAGTATAAATACGGGGAAATGCTCTCTCATTTTCATCACACTTGAGAATATTGAATATATACAAGTAACTGAGGCAACCAAAGGATATCTAAGCCGAATTTCAGAGGGAAGGTGAAGTAAAGAAGGTTGGAATTCAAGGGAGGATAAATTCTTTTGATGATGCTTTCTAAGGTATGTTATTTACAAGTCATCTCACCATTTTCACAATAATTATTTTTCTACAATGATCCAGACCATGAAATTGGGAGGCCATTGAGGAAACATATCGAAGTAGATGTGATAAAACATTAAGCTTGTGGGCCGTTGTATTTTTGTAGTTACACTCTGTGGAAAATAGGGTTTGTGGCTAGTTCTGAAACCAGTCTAAAAGATGTGTTTCGAGTAAAAACGTCATAAATTCTTCATAACAGATCCAAATTTAGTAAGACCAAATGTATTGGTTAGAGTAAAGTCTGTAGTATTCTCTGTACCATTTTCAGATCCATACAACAAATATTTCGTGCGGGGAATGCTCTACAAGTTCACTCTCTAGAATAAGCCAGAATTCAACAAGGTATGCCATTTTTTCTATAACTCCTTTTATGAGAGGTTCCAAGAAGTGAAACCTAGAGGAATTGCATAAAAGACATTGAAGAACAGTGTGTACTATTTTCATATCTTTAGTCATTACATGTGCAGAGTTATGATTATTTCAAGTTAGGGTTGTTGACTAATCGAAAATTAGTCATGTGAGACTAAAGTAAAGTTTGATGAAAGTTCTAGTCTCTTGTTGTTAAAGTTAAGGAAGGTTTGCAGGTATGTGATCATATACACCAGGTCTATTATAGAGTTACAAATCAGATTTGGATGATAAAATTGATGAGGGATTTTAGTTGAGGTACATGTTGGGTACATGGTTGAGACAAGTAGTTGATGAGTTGGCACATACATGAGGTGTATAGTTAATGATGTTGTTACATTTTGATAAGTCATAGTTTATGTGTATTTGATGCATGATATGGTAGAGGTTGGTGCATGGTTGATGCACTTGTTTATGGTATAGGTTGATTATAGGTTGTTTGGACATGTTATTGTGATAGGTTATTTGTACAGGTTTGGTGCATGGTTGATGCATTTGTTTATGGTACATGTTGAGGTACAGGTTGATGTATGATACATGTTGGCATAGGTTATAAATACAGATTGTTACATGTTTATTATAGGTTGATTGGTACAGGTTTACAATAGTATATCTCATAGTAATAGTGTGATAGTGGTTCCATCATTCTACTTCTACATCAGGGCGGTTGGACGGGGCAAGGAAAGGTGGTTGTATCCACCTTCCGAATGTAGCCAAAGAACATAGGGGGTTGTATCATCCTTCTGGTTGTATCCAAAGAATTGTGGAGTTGGAGCTTCCCTCAGGTTGTAGCCTAAGAAACTAGGGGGTTGGGGCCTCCTTCCAGTTGCAGCGGGAAAACAAAGGAAGTTGGTGCTTCCAATGAATGTAATTCTTAAAGACATATAAGAAAACTATATCTGTGGTTTTCTCCCTCTTTGGGTTTCCATGTAAAAACACTGGTGTACTGTGTATGTGTATGATTTCTCATTTGTTCATTGTTTATTTACTCTGCAATTATTGGATGATAATGCTACATTGATATAACACTTGCTTTATATGGTTAAAAAAGATTAAATTTCTCTATTACTGATTCACCCCCCCTCTCAATAATCCAACATAAAAAACCAATATTGTTAGTGGAAAGAAAGAAGAAGGTTGATAACTATGAGAATCAAAGTAGTGTGAACACAACCGAGTTCTTCTAAACATTTTTTTAACATGTCGATATAACTAACAAATAGGTTAGGGGATAAATAATAACCTTGATTAACCTCTATATTACAATTAATATCTTTTTACCAACCCTTGATATCTCTATTTTATGATTTTTAAAAAATTATGTTCATTTGTTATTTATAAATTATTACTACAGTACATTTTATTAAAACAATAAAATTAATTATTTGACACACACACACACACACACACACACACACACACACAC
>JASDQU010790165.1:97589-114240 GCA_032191745.1 Picea mariana | reverse complement strand
TTACAATTAATATCTTTTTACCAACCCTTGATATCTCTATTTTATGATTTTTAAAAAATTATGTTCATTTGTTATTTATAAATTATTACTACAGTACATTTTATTAAAACAATAAAATTAATTATTTGATACACACACACACACACACACACACACACACACACACACACACACACAAACACACACACACACATTATTTTGGTGTGGAGCCTCGGGGATTGTGAAACTTTGTCATGTCTTTCCTTTATGATGGTTGAATTGTTGTTTAAAAATGGGTAGTGTCGATCAAAAAGGAAAATTCTCTTGAGTTTATAGGAGAGAACTGGTCTCCTTGGATCTCCCCCCTACAATATCATAGTTATAATTAAGTCATAAGTGTAGATTACCCTCACCTTGAGGAGTCTCAATATCATCCAAGGGCATTTTTCCAACAAAATAGAGGATCTAGAGACCCTTTTTTAGAATGAGGAGTCAACATTGTAGCATCCTTACTAAGAATTCCGTGGAGGGAAAAAATTATATTGAATTACATGAATCTAGTAGCCAAGGATCCAAGCAAAGAGGGGCACATAGAATCCTCGTGCAAAAAAGGGAAAATCCTAGATCTCAAAGAACAAGGGAGGAGAGAGAAGTTCGGAAAGATAAACATATCTACAATTAGAGTATCCCTCTTCAATCACAAAAAAAATTGGAGGAGATGGTGAAGAGAGTAATATATATAAGTAATTAGAATCCAAAGCACATACTTGGGAAAAAAATCAGGAATGGGAAAAGGATATTGGTTTCTGTAAGACCCTGACTTTGAGTCCCTTAATCAATACTTTATTGTGTTTATTGATGAAAGTACATAGTGCATGTAAAATTAAAAAAGGTTGGAGATCCTAGGAAATGCAATACTTTGAATATTATTAATAGTACAATACATCGCTTGTTGCAAGACATACACATATAGAGTCATAGGGGGCTATGATTCCACGAGAGAGGGGGGATGCAAGGATAATCCTTTATTAAAATTCTATTTACCCACCTTTTTTAAAGGAAAAAGGAGGGGTCACATGAGCTTCTTGAGGGAGGCCATGTTATTCCTTAGATGTTATTATTTAAACCCTCCCTTGGGGTTTTTGGGGGTCACTTCGTGGTTACACTATTGGCCATTCATTATGACTTAATTTTTTTTCTTCATTCATTCTTGCTCATTCTCAGTCTCGGTTTGGACATGATAAAACTAATTTATAGAGTAGTGAGTCATGACTATTTTGGATGTAAGAACTACCAATATTCCAACAAATATTCATGTCTGTGTGCATGAATATGTTAACAATTATGAAAGGAATTTTCATAGATGGGAATCCTTGGAGTTTCCAGCATTGATATTTCTTGACCAATAGCACTAGATCCCTAGAAAGAAGTGGAACAACCTAAGGTATCGTGTGGTAGTGAAGGAGGTTCATTTCCTTGGGTTTTGTACACTAGTACATCTGACATATTTTACGATGACATTTTGATGCCCTTCTGATGTATTTCTGTCTATATTTTGATTAACCCAATTCCAGACATTAGTAAAACACCTTTCGTCGCGCTCTTGGTATCATTGTCAGTATGTCAAACATTTGACATACCAAAATTTCATGTGGGAGATGTGAAGAGACTTTACCAAAAATATGTTCATTGCACATAATTGTCACAATGATGATAATCATATCTCTATCGGGCATGTGATGCATTGGTTTTCTACGTGGAATTTTCCAAGAGGTCATCATCATATAAGTTGTCGTCATTTTATGGATGACACCAAACGTTACTGCGACATAAATGTGTGTAAGTAATGTCGAAAAGCCGACAAAGATTTCATTGAAAGTGAAAATTTATGGTATATGGCCTACATTGGTGTGGCGATGCTTTAAAGGTCCCAATCCTTCAATGATCCAACGATATGGAATGGCCGATTCATCATATCAACGATTTCATGGTGGGAAAATTCCCTTGGGGCTCCATTGGTCCTGTAAAAAATGGGACTGATGGGTGTAAACCATTCGTTGAAATACCGGTGTGTGTTAGAATAAAAACCCTAGCGTTGGAGGTTTGACACATGTATAATAAAGTAAAAAACAAAATTCAAATTGCATTGGACATAGGGAGCAGATAAATGTGTTAGATAAGGAATTCAAAGAGGTCAAGGTCAATGTAGATGACAATGCTCTCGATATATGTTTATATAGATGACTAAGATTAGGGTTTATATTATTGCACACAACCCTAATTCAAGAAAGTGACCTAATGGAAATGTATGCCCATGCTTCGATATAGCTCCAAATTTAGTGATATAAGATTTGGGGTGAAGTTAATAACATTCTAAATCTACATATTTCATCTGAAGTGCATTTTAAAAATACTAAGGACTTGTACCTTGAACCAATATTAAGTATTTTTTGTAAAATAGAGGGTAAAATTGTGTTACTATAAAATAAGAAAGACTAAAGTGGAATACTTGTATGAGAAAAATAATTGTTTTTCTTTTAAAATGTAATTTATGAATTTGTGAAAAATGCACACCAGGATTCAATAATGCATGCCCATGTATTAACACATGTGTAATTTTAGTGATTCAAGTTTTCGAAGTTGTCTAAGATAATTTTACATCTGTCTACATATTCATATTTTCATTTGCAAACATAAAAATGGTTGTTGTGTAAAAGAGACAAAATCTCCCTTGTAAATTGAGACAACAAAATAATAGAAAGTGAGGTAATGGAAATGCACACCCATGCTTCTATATAGCTCCAAATTTAGTTATCTAAGATTTGGGGTGAATTTAATAACATTCCAAATCTATATATGTCATCTGAAGTGCATATAAAAGATACTAAGGACTTCTACCTTGAACCAAGATTCAAGACCTTTTGTAAAATAGAGGGTAAACCCGTTGTTGGGAACATGCCCATTTTTGGGAAAAGACACGACATGGAAGAAAGACAGTTGGCAGAAAATCATGTGAGGCACACATGAAAGAAGAAGGGAAAGAAAGAAAACTGGCAGGAAAAGCAGCGGACAAAAACATGCATGCAGAGGAGAAAAATGCGCAAGGCCAACATGCAATAAGACCTAACTAGGTTAGGGTTTTGGTAAGAGAATGTAACAACTGATGAGACAAGAATATATATAAATAGACACCTAGGAGGTCTAGGGGGGTGTTGGTTGTTGTTTTTTTATGTGTTACTAGCATGATATAGAGTAACAGGTCGGTAACATGATTGTAATCTGATACCTTTTTGTAAGCTTTTGAGATGTAGGAGATAATAATGGCTAGACCTTGAGGGTTATATCGCAGGTTGAGGATCATGGTGCGATCTATTCATCCTCTTAAAGGTCGAGGGTTTTTTTTTATGAATGTATGAACAAATTTGTAGTGCGCGCAGTGCCTTATGAAACATAACCATAATAAAAGAGCAAGAGAGCCATATCTTTGTGGGCGTAGCCCAAGGGGGGGTGAACTAAGGTAAAACCTGTGTTATGTAATTGAATGTTTGCTTCTATTTTACAGTCTAGGAGTAGATATTAGAATGATATATGAATGAGCTAATGATTCTGATTACATTACATTCATGATTGAGAATAAAAATATATTCCCTCAATGTTTAGATATGATTGACAACATGCAAGTCACAGATACCAATTCAGTCATAGAATGCAAGCACTTGAGTATTGCAGTCTCCCATTAATATTATCTCGGGTGAGACTGCACAGTGCACTCTATGTGTTGCACTTCCTTCTGGTTTACAAGGAGGGATGAGAGTTTTAGAGGCTTTGTTGGATCCCCAGTAGACCTGAACCTGGGTCAATCATGTTAAAGGTATAACTCATAGATAAGAAACCAACAAATGGTTCCGTTGTCAGTTGGAACAACATAGGATTGAGTAAATGTGATATGTTGAAGGCATGTTAAAAGAATGTAAGATCTGTGGAAGGCGGGTCAAGAGAATAACGAATTGGATGACAAGAAGGTGAGAGAATGCGTTGCTAGAGGGGGATGTTGAGACCATGGAATCTCACAAAGGAAGAGATAGAAAAATGGTTGAAGACAAAGGAGCTAGAGTTTGCACAGAAAGATAACATAAAACCTAGAGTAAGACCATGCAAATATCTTGAGAAGTATGTGTTTACTGATCTACATGCAGTATTTTTCTGTGATTTCCCACACTTATTGCAGGAGTGGATATTGAGGTTGAAGGATAACCACACAAAAAATTGAATTCGACAATTAGAGTGGACCTCAGTTCACATCGTGTAGTTACATCAGGTCAATAACAAATTCACCCGTGGAGTAGAATTTTGGCTCGACAGTATTGTAGCAAGATTTATAACAGAATTTGCAGTAGATACCACAAAGTCATACAACGTAGCAGAGAAAGAGTTTCTACATGGGCCTCGAGGAAGGTATATTTTATCGTTGTATACTTCTATTAATATAATTCTCTATAACAAAGGTGTAATGAAAATGCAATCAGACAACTAAAATTCTCTGCGTGCATGGGGGAAGTGGGGAAGCACTGACAAAAAAAGGAGAAATGGAAGGAGAAAGGGATAAAGGAAGGAAGGAGGAAGACTTGGACCCAATCATGATGGAAAACGAACAGATCAACTGGATCATGGCGACAGCTGGAAAGACACGCAGTGGAGTACCCTACCAATACAAGGTGAACAACAAGAAGAGAGTTGTAGCCACGAGGGAAGGCTTGGCAAGTGATGAAGAGGAGGTAGAGGATATCTGGGTTGTGGAGAAGATTGAGGAAATCTTTCATGCAACATATGAGAGGAAGACGAGAGGTCCCAGAGTGGGAATAGAAGGAAAAAATCCTATCCATATTAATGTTAGTGTGGAGCCCATAAACCCATGTGTGACTAACACACCAAAAATAACACCACCGTTTAGACAACCGGATTTCGGAAGAAGGAAGACAAGATGAAGTGAATATACACTAGGAACAACAAATGAGGGACCCATTTTAGGGAGAATTAGTCAAGTATCCACACCGTGCGAAGGTATTAGTTCAACATTCAAGATGGCAGGACATGATCCTACCATTCGGTTACCATAATTTCGAGGAGAGGCAACAAAAGACCTTGAGAAACACTTGTTCATTTGTGCAAATATTTGGGAAGAAAAACATATAATTGATGAAGATACTAAACTTGCACAACTAGCCATCACGCTAAGAGACCGTGCACTAGATTGGTACATGAGTTTAGACATAAACAGTGCACTTGGGACGACAAGGACATTGACAGGAATTAAGAAATTACTAATTAATGAGTTCTAGAAGTTGAGCTCGGAGGATAAATACATGAACGAGATGACAAAAATATGACAGAAACTAGGATAATCTGTCTGGGAAATTGACCAACGATTTAAATGTCTAAAAGGGAAATTGAGATATGCCATGACTGACATGCAGCATAGGCATCTGTTTGTGAATTATTTTTTACCACACCTGAAATACCCACTTAGACAACAAAAAATCCAATATCAAGCATAGGCTCTATAGGAAGCCTTGCAAATGGAGGATAATTAGTACCATAAGATAGATCCATATATAGAGGAGTTGAAGGAGGATTTGAAGAATCTTACCTTCCAACTCAATCAGAATAAGGGCAAGGACAAGCATGAAGTTGTTCGGGGTACCACATGTAGAACAAAAGGCACCATAAGAACAAATTTCCAACATTCACGCAGTATATGGCAACAAGTATGCCAAATCCATTGTTGACAGGAGGACCCTGGTGTGAAATTTGCAAGATGCACAGGCATGATCCATATCATTGTCCTATGATGCAGAAATACCAAACAATACCAAATAATGCATACTGCACTTTTTGCAAATCAGTAGGCCATGGTGACAAAGATTATAGAACCATGGATCTGATGAGGGAAAGGATGTTAGAAACATATAGGGTGCAAGATGAAATGATGATAGGTCAAGATGCACCTCAATTTAATCAGGCACCACCACAGTATATATTGTGTCGCACAGTATAACACTGTGCAACCCCAGTATAACCCTGCGCAGTATAATCAGGTACCGCAGTACAATACACCGTGCAGAGATCGCACTGGGTACAGATGGGGACGGCGAGGTAGAGGAGGATTTGGATGTGGAAGATGTCTAGTAGTGTGCCATAATTTCCAAAATCTAGGGCACTATGCAAGAGAATTCCCTCTACCACCTGGGACATGCATGTATAGTCGCACAACATATCATGACACAGAGGATTGCACAACATTGTTGGGGAAGATACATGAGAAACAAAATCATAACAATAAGAACATACAATGGATATTTATAGAAGATAGAGAATATGGAAGGATAAAAAACATAGTGACGCACATAGGTGCTAAAACATGAGATGATGTGGCTAAACAGGAACCAGTACAACACAAGTGCATTAAGAAAAATACCAAGCCACCTAAGCGATTTGATGCAGAAAAGGAGAAGGAGACCTTTAAGGAGGCCATACAAGAATTTATCAAGAAGAATGTTGCATCTTCATCTAATGCACAACATACCCAATACATCCCAACGTATTAAATGTCGTCAGCATTGGACCATACCAGTGAAGTCCACTCAGGAAACCAAGTAAGTTGTATTAAAACTTTTCTACAATCCTATATTCAAGTATTTAGGATCTATCATCTGTTATAGTATTACATAATCTGTTTGATAGATGTACCAAATTTTTTGAGGGAAAGTTATAACAAAGGATAGTCAATCACCTCCATGCTAGAAGGAGAACCAGCAGAGAGTTTAGATTGAATGCCAACATCATAGATTTTAACATGGGCAATGTGATATTAGATCTGGGATCTGAAGTGAATGTGTTTCCCAAAAAGACATGGAAATGCATGGGAGAGCCTACCTTAGGATACTCACCAATCCAACTGAAGTTAGCAAACCAACACAGAGTTCTACCAATAGGGAGGCTAAAAGGAGTGACAGTAGATCTGGACAAAGTGCACACTAAGGCAGACTTTGAAGTGACCAAAATCATGGATGGCACAACACCATATCCAACATTACTGGGATTGGATTGGGCGTTTGAAAATTAGGTGATAATCAACCTGAAGACCAGGAAGATGACATTTGAGTCAGGCGAATACACGGTTATCACGCCTCTAGATTCATCAGAAGCCGAAATATTTGTGGAACCAACATGTTTATACCTGGAAGAAATTAACCAGATGTATTGGACCACCGCGTGCACTGAAGATTACATCAATCCAACTTTCGATGGTGTACTTAGCTAGAGAAGTATCACATCATGTGTCTCCAACTCAGACATGGGTCTGGAGAATTAGATGCATCACCTACATGAGGTCTCAACCAGAATATGCGCCTGAATAGACCACACAGTAAGATGGGTTGGGACATAAGTCATAGAACCTCCAAGTTTCCATTGAATCAACGACTTGGAAGCATTCCTAAAAAGATATGAAGACGAAGTATCAGACAAAGATTTTTAGCTCTCGACATCGCACTTAAGGCTACACCTTCAAGATTGTGGGGCACATACAAAGAAACAATCAAGGACTGGTACCAATGTAAATGGTTACCGCGCATTAGGTTTGGCATAGCACAAAGAAGCAACCAACAACATAAATATGATGGATAGGGGGCACCAGAAGAACACTTGGAGACGTGCAGAGTGTTGTGGAATATGACACCCCCAAAATAATGGCCTCATCATTTTGTACACACATTAGAGGGCATCCCAACAAACTGGTATACAGACCAGGAACTGCGCAAGGGAACTATGAGCTGGACAATACTACAAATTTTTTTTATAATCACTTTCTCATTTGAACATGAGAAACCCAACATAGATGCAACACTTAAACAAATAAGAGGGGTGATATTCATTAAGGAATTGAAAGTCTAACTCATAACAGAGGAACAACATTGGAACAACATCGGAAAAAACATATAGTGAAAGAATTGTTGTCATGATACCATGTACAGGAAGAAGTACCAGATGAAGAAGACCCGTGTGACATTCAGATTCAGGAAGATGAAGGTGAAAGAGAAGTGGAAGGTCCACCTCTAGAATCATAAGTAATTGCTGCATCAATCAAGGTAAATAAATTCAACATTGGGACTACTGAGAATCCCAAACTTGCCAACATTGGAGACTACTGGGATGAGCAAACAATGGAAATCATAACAGAGTTACTGCATGAGTACACTGACATGTTCCCCACAACGTTCAAAGAAATGAAGGGCAGGGTAGGAGAGCTAGGTGAAATGAGGATACCACTCAGAGGTGAGGTGAGACCGATTAGACAACGACTATACAGACTAAATCCAATATACAAGAAACAATTCAGAGTTGAGATCGATAGGATACTTGAAGATGGAATCATAGAACCAGTAGAAGAATCAGAATGGATAAGCCCCATGGTAGTTTAGGAAAAAAAGAAAGGAGGCATAAGAATCTGTGTAGATCTGAGAAATCTCAATGATTCTTTCCTACATGATCCCTTCTCTACACCCTTTACAGATGAAGTCATAGAAAATGTGGGAGGCTAGGAAGCATACTCATTCACTGATGGATTCTCAGGCTACCACCAAATCAAGATAGCACTAGAAGATCAACACAAGAATACTTTTGCAATAGAATGGGGATCCTACCAGTACAAAGTCATGCCTTTTGGACTGAAAAATGCACTAGCAATTTTCTCCAGAGTAGTCCTTGCTTCCTTCAAATAATTCATCCATAAGTTTCTAGAAGTATATTTGGATGATTGGACAATATACAACCTATTGAGGGATCATGCAGAGGTGTTGAGGCTGATGCTAGAAAGATGTAGGAAATGCCAAATATCCTTGAACATTAAGAAATGTATATTTGGAACACCCTTAGGATTTCTATTAGGTCACATAGTATGAAGACAAGGTTTGATCGTGGATATTGCAAAGATTGCAGTAATTGTGAACTTACCACCACCAAAATTAGTGCGCCAGCTGAGGGCCGCATTAGGATATTGATCCGAAAAGATCTTTTAGATGAAAATGGTTGAGTTATTATGCATGTGTTTATTAACCAATTAGGAAGCTGAATGAAAGAATAAAAAGTTATAGAGGAAATGTAACAGCCATATACACATACACAAATCTGAAATGAAGCATAAACAACAACAAACCATAACACCAATGTGATAATGGAGTTCGACAATATCGCCTACGTCTCCGGGCCTTGTCTCAGTGGGATTTATTATTTTTGTTTAAAGGTTTAAATGTACATCATGAAAGTTCCAATGGATTAAAACAATGAGTTGGTCATTTTCTACTAGATCTCATGAACCCATTAAAACTAACGGCACCCAAATCGGATGAACGAAACTCCCAGAAATGGCCCGCAAAGGTGCGCTCCTCAATAACTTCCCTGCATGAAAATGACCTTGGCTAAAAAATCTGGCACTATAAGGCTCGGTTTATATAGATCTAAATTTGGTAATCATCTCCCAACTTCCCCCCAATATCTGGCCTCAAAAAGGGCCCAATATCTCCCAATAATGACCAAAATCTCCAAAAATAGGCATAAAATCCATAAAACATCTTAAGCTAAGGTTTAAAAACCCAATTCTGCATAATTATTTGGAATAAGCCCCCTGTCCTGGGTGAGCGCCCCCTCTACAGGGTCATATGGAACCATGTGGCCAAGTGCCAACCCCCAAGGGGCTGCGCGCTGGCCCCTTACTCCACTGGCTCCTGGATTCTTGGCGCTATCATAGGACCCTTGGGCTAAATCCTGTGCACTGGCCCCCAAAGATCTTGACTCTTGATCGCATGCAAAGGACATATGGTTGCATAACTCCTTACACATATCTGTTAGCCCCCAAAATAGTGCTAACAACTACCACATCAGACATATGAGGTGTACACAAGATCGAAATCCCAGGGCTGAACGTAACCGCATGTTGGCCCTTGACCAGGTTTTGTGGAAACAATGGTCATGTTTGACCAATTTTGGGGAGTTCGACAGGTTGGTTGAGGATGGAGCGCTAGGCGAAGCGGAGATCGCGAGATCTCACCCCCTTTTGTGGGATTTTTGGGATTAGGTTTTATGTAACGGGTATGGGATATCGACCCATGGGTTTACCCATGTTTAGGCATATTTTTTAATGTATAAATAAGTAGTTATGCGATGTAAGAAAGGTCGATGGCTTAGTGATAATGTTAGTTAAGTGTGAATAGTTTTGAATGCTCTGTGCATACTGTGTAAGACTTGCAGAGCTAAGTGAAAGTGATTGTAAGCGGTTGTGTAAAGGCTTTGTGCTGTGACCTAGCTCGTGGAAGGAGGATCTGGCGAGGTGCACATAGATCTCCTGTCCTATGCGTAGTTGGTTTTGAGGCTCTACTCATGTAAGGATATTGAAAAAAGATAATAAAGAAGATGAAGAGTTGGTGGACGTAGCCCCATGCTGGGGGTGAGCCACGTATATCCTATGTTATGGTTGCTTTGTGTGATTAATGTGATTTATGCTTAGTGTTTTCATATTTATGTATGTTAGATGCATTTGATATAGTATCTTAGTGCTTAGTAATGTGAATGAATTCTAGATCTGTTCTATTTTTAAGTGTTAAGTGCTTGGGTGTGTTAGATCTTGTTGAATACTGCACTGCTCTGTAATTAGGGTTTTACCTGTGATGTGAATAAGGGTTAAATGATAATGAATGTGAACTTTTAAGTTATCTGTTAAGTACTGTGATCATAGATCTATGTCCCAGCTAGGTTGTATACACTTGAGTCCTGCAACCCCCCCTGCCTCTACCTCAGGTGAGACTTCATATGCTTCGTAGGTGTTTTTGAAAGGGTCGGTAGTTAGGGTTTTGTTGGTGCATTGTTGAAGCGTTGAAAGATGGGTCTGCCCCTATGCCAAAAAATGGTTCCATTGCTGGGACCTGAAACTGTGATTGCTGGGAACTGAGGAAAAGAGAAAGATCTGTGTGTAGATTTGTTGTTGTAGTGCACAGTACTCTACTTGAATTGTGAAGCTCCATGCTAAGAAGAGAAGTTGGATCTGAAGAAAAGAGGTAAGATCTTAAATCTTTGTGCTCTGATAAAGGTAAGATTGTTACACATCAAAATTACTCGTTTCAAAGATGACCTATTGTCGTCATTACAAGTGTCGCATCTTGGCCGCAAGTGTTGCAAGTGTCACACACATCATACTGCCATATCGCTTATGTCGTGTCTCTAACGACATCACAAGGACACTTGAGACACTCTCAAAGACTGGTTTAAGAAGGAGAAATCATCTGATGAAGAGTAAAAAGCGTTTTCCATGGAAATAACCACTCAAAATCCATTTTTGAAGGCCAATGCTCCCCTACCCACTGTCAGGTAGTGCCAACGCTCCCTACCCTTAATTGGGGGAGCACTGGGATTTTTTAACACTCGCTACCCTTCTTTGGGGGAGCATTGCAACACTCTGTGTCTCATTTTGAGGGAGTGCTAGGTTGTTTGAGGGAATCTTTGACTGTTGAGGAAAATCATGGAAAAATCCCCATCATCTTTGGAGTTAGTTGGATTCAAATCTGAGCTCAAGGCTTGATCATAGGAAGGATGCAAAACTAATGGAGAAAGATCCTCAACCTATCCCAAGAATATCTAAGATGGTTGGGCCTCTCCAAGATTATATAACGAGGCCTTCTCATGGTGAAAAGAAGATGGAAGTTTAGAGGCATCAAACTTATGATATCATAAGGGATAATTATCAGTGAAGGCATATTCATTTTGATGGTGGATTATTTGAGAAAGGGGATGGACAAGGAGAGATGGAAGAGGCTGTTGCAACTTCATCAAAGGTATGCAAGTATTGCTATCTAGTTATCATTAATACATGTGTTTGGCTTGTTTCTTTCAAGGTTGTGTATGTCTACATGAAGTTGTCTTTGATAGATAGATCTATTTTTGGATTAACCATGGTAGAATAGGAAGTTGTTGTGTTTTTGCTGTTATTGGATTGTAGGACTTGTTGAAAAGATTGGGGATCAAGGCTCAACTTGGACTGGGCAAGGTCAAACATCGAAAAAAAGGTACATTCTTCTTCCTTTTCTCTATTTGGTTGACTTATCTAGGTTTGAAAGGATGTCAGTGACCAAAGTTAGCACCTTTCTGTCTTGATCTTAAATATTTAGGGTTCAAGAGGAAATCCACTTGTTCGCAGGGGGATTTTCCTGTAACAAAGATAAGTGGAAATTTTTGTTTCGAAAGAATGGATCTAGGTATGTTTGATAGATTTGGTCCTAGTTTGAAAACTAGGGCACAACTCGAAGAAAAAAGATATGATATGAATAGATCTGATAAAAATAGTGAAATATATGTTATCCCTATGCATAGAAAGAAATTTTGGACTAATAAGTGGATGCAGGATCCTAGAAAGAATTTTTTGCAGGTCCATCATTGTGATCCCAGTGCATAGTACAGGAAATTTTGGGGATTGTTTAAGAGAAAGAGAGGATTGAATCTTTTTTATAGTTGCAGAAGACCGAGACATCTTGCTAAGCAATTCCCTGGTAGAAGTCCTATTTTCCTTTGTTATAAAGCTACTGGACATGAAGTTTTGGATTGCACTAGAACGATTGCTAAAGTTGAAAAGATGAATATGAGACAAGAAAACCTTGAGGAAGGTCAAGAGACTAAGAATATGCTAAAGAATTAGAAAGAATTAGAGGCTATATTATTGCAAATGAAAGAAACACTGAATGATCACAAAGACATCAGTTTATCAAAGTTTTTAAAAGAGAAAGAGTGCATAGAAGCAAGAATATGAGACTTCGACATAGACTATGTATTGGAAGCAAAAACATAGGTGAACATTATGACAAAAAGTACTTGGGAAATTTTAGGAAAGCCTTCTATGATTCCTTCATTGGGAGGAATAGGATTATTTAAAGGAAAGATGATAACTCTACGTGGAAGACTTACCCATGTACCTATGATTATTCATGGAGCATTGACAAAAGAAGAATTCGAGGTCATTAAGTTTGTTGAGAACAATGACCCTCTTGCACTTTTGTTAGGAAGGACTTGGATTGAGAAAGATCAGATCCAAAGGAAAGAAGAAGACGAAGCCCTAAAATAGAAAAAATAAGAATTAAGGGATTTCATGGCTAGGAGAATAATGCACTTACTAGAAGAATAGGAGGACAAGTCAAAGAAATTGGGGACCAGATACCTAGCTACCGAAGTTGAAAGAACACAAGAAGACTTAGGGAACTTATCCATATAGGAGAGTAGAGAACCTACCCC
Organism: Picea mariana; assembly: GCA_032191745.1. NCBI lineage: Eukaryota > Viridiplantae > Streptophyta > Pinopsida > Pinales > Pinaceae > Picea > Picea mariana. The sequence goes on along the minus strand of JASDQU010790165.1, from coordinate 100,932 downwards.
AGAAACAGTAAGAAAAGAAGTATTATCCTCGAACCTTGTGAAATACCCTCAACAGTGCAAAGTTACTATGCCAAGAGGAGATAAGAACAAGAATGGAGAGATGAATCCAGAGACACGAACCATAGGAAAGAAATCTAGAAATCTCAGTAAGAAGAAAGCAAACCTAGAAAAATTGAAAGAGGTTCTAGAGAGGACTTCACAGAAGGAAGGTTTGCAGAACTTGAACCTCACCGGAATAGTAGAGAAGCGCATATTGGCAGTTCACCACCGTGAAGCAATATGAATTTTGGGAGCATCCCGACCGTTAGAATGACGCTCCAAAATGTCTAGAAACACAGTTATTGTCGGAACGTTCACCATTGGACCATTGGGACTGCGCCATAACAGATGAAATTGCATTGATTGAGGCACTCCTTCCCGTTGGAGGAGTTTGTTACAACGTTGTCTATTTAGTCCGTCACATGTCTCACCGAAAAAACTTTTGCCAATTGTGATTATTCGAGCCCACAAAGAGATGACTATTAGCACGCTGTGCTTATTGAGACCTTGCTATCCATTCTACTACCTTGATTATTTTTTCACTGACCTGAGATATCAGATATCAAGCGTGTATTCCAGTTGACTTTAGCGCAGTAGAGAAATCCATCGAAGAGATTCTCATAGACCTCATGGCTGAGAAGGTCATGTCCGCAGGAGAAAAAGCTTCATCGACAAGAGGAGTGCAAGCATCCCCATCAACTGCACGTTGATTTGGGCCCTCCCAAACTGCGACAGAGAAACGAACCAAACATCATGATGACTTGGCAAATGTGAAGCTCATCCCATCAATCTTGCCTAACTACATCCTACCTTTGGCTGACACGGTGAGTCATGATAGCATCCCGAGGGACTTCGACTACACATTAATCACTGCATACCACCCGAAGAGGATACGCGTAGTAGGACTAAAGTTGGAGAGGATTATGATGCTAAATATCAGTGACTTCAACTTGGGATATCACAAGAACCATGGAATGCTCGCACCACACAAGTATTTGACCAAGACAAGGGGGAAGAAGTTGAAAATAATGCCCTAGCCGTGGACCATGGACATCGCAATATCGACCATCCTCAATGTAATGAAGTTACCACACTTCGAGAAACATTAGGAGGTTAACGCGTGCGTTAAAATCTTGTTGTCATGCTTCCATGGCAGTTACCTATGGTTGGACAGGCCCAACACAGTAGATATGATGTTTATCAACCGAATCACCGGATTGAGCATGCAAGGACTAGACTCACAGGGATTTTATCCAAGGAAGGATGCACACCGCACCCTGGCACATAAAATAAAAGACACCTATGGTGATGTGGAGAATGGGAAGTGGGGTTATAAGGTAGCCTCCATCTAGAATGGCACAATGCACCTCTCTTTCTAGTTGATCATTGGTAAGTTCATTATGAAGAATAGGCCAACACAGGTCACGGGGTTTGTCGTCAACCTCATAAGAAAATGCATTGAAGGGATACAAATGAACTAGGAGAGCTACCTCATCAACCAGTTATAGAAAGACTGTCACGAAGCTTAGGATCAGGGCTACGAGTTCCATTTCAGTTGGTTGTTGATCCTCATTTCCTTCATTGCTTGGGAGATGTCTGAAGGAGCGACCTTCCCTGAAATTGAGCCATCCAAACCACTAGCTGTGAATTTCACTACACTCTGGTATTAGAGCGACATGGAAAAAAAATGGCAGTCAAACGCAGTGTTCCACACCTATTATCTGCAACTGAAGAGTGCCATTGAATATTTCCATCGCATGATGTTGAATACCCTGCACCGATTCACGCCATTTGCGAAGTTCCATGTAGATAGGAATTTCATATATATCACTATGCATAGATATGAAAGCAAGGAGGAGATACAGAGTTATTATAAACTAACAGAGGAGGACATGGAAGAAATAACCAAGGAATGGCCTGCAGATTTCCTTGTACCAGTTGACCAGGAATTTTTTTTTGACCCCAACCTCATTGGAAGCCCTATGGTCACTTGCGAAGAATATGATGCACCCAACAACATCAAGAAGAAAAAGAAGGAAGAGGTACAGGAATTGAGCAACGCATCAAAGGAAACCACACTAGATTCACCTGAAGGGGGAGAAGGTGATGAAGTAGACAAAGAAGAGGATGAAGGGGAAGAAGAAAAGAAGAAGTAGGGAGAAGTAACACCAGCTAAAGATCCACTGACAGAGGAAGAAACATCCAAGAAAAGAAAGGGTTCCCCGAGGAAACCTTCATCGCAGAAGAATTCAAAAGCCAATAAACCTCCATTCCACACTGTGCTCATGGCGGATGACATTGACCTTATCATTGCTACTGTATTAGATACCTCAGAAGACATATTTCAGTGAAGCGAAGCTAAACAGGATACAATGTTTGATAGGATTGAGGCAGAGCGCAAAGGGGTACAACATGCTATTTATTCGAGTTGCGCAATTCCTATTGCACCATTGTCAGTAGGAGACATAGAAGTAGGAGATGAGCCTGCCCAACTACGCAGACTAGCAGAATCGACAAAGGCTCTCCTTCCTCATGTCTAGGAGGAAAAAGAACATGCCATAGAGGCCCTGAAGTAAGAAAAGGAGGAAACCATAGAGCAACGTTGGGTTGCGCAACAAGAAAAATACAACCTCCAAGTGAAGTTTTTAGAGGATAGAGCGCAGATCTAGAAGGAGAAAGAACAACTACTCGCGGAACAGATGAGAGTTAAAGAAGAAATCACCAGAGAAATTTGCTCTATGACAGGCCTAGCACAGATGGAAGAAGAAACCACTAAGAGCTAGGTGGAGAAGCTCGATAAATCCATTCAGCAGCTCTAAGCACGAATAGCAGAACTAGAACTACAAGTCATGCCAAACACTCCATAGGAAGTGCAAGATCAAAGAGAAGAAACTTCCAGGAGCGCAGTCAAAAGAATCAAGGCATTGGCCTTGGAATGCAAGCAACTTAGTAGTCAAAGTGCGCAGACCTACGAGCGCCTTGCAGAGGACCATGAACTAAGGACATTGGAGTCACAACTCCAGGAGGAAAAGAAACAGGAAGCAATAGTGCAACCACAGTTGAAGCTACTATCACTGATTGAGAGGATGAAAAGGTCACATGAACAACGCATGGTTCAACAACAGGTCCATGCCATCGAAAGTAAAGTCATGGAAGTGACCCAGAGGCTCCATCCAATGCAGGATGCAGCTTGCACGCTTTTTGAGGAGATTGAAGGACAAGGTGCACAACTAGAACAACTAGTCACCATGATAGAACAACACTTGGAAGGACCGGTGACTGAGAAAGTTATTCAAGAGTTCGT
>JASDQU010790165.1:43286-97295 GCA_032191745.1 Picea mariana | reverse complement strand
CCTACTTTCTTAGTATGACAAAGATTACATATTCTTTCCTCCTATGGCGTTTTAATTTTTTTCCAATGCCCATTTTCACTATAAAGCTAATGATAGTTGGTTCTTGTTTTATCAATGCTATTTATTTTATTTTATTATCAACTATAGACCACCTTGTTATACTTAGTATATTTTTATAGGATAGTTGCAATAATGAATCCGATATCTTGTATTGTTTCATTGAATTTAGAAAAGATTTTGACATAGTGCCTAGGACTAACCTTTGGAATAGGTCAGAAGAGATAAAGTTCCTTTGAAGTTGAGAATTGCTACTATAAGGTTGTATAAGAACATCATTGCTAAGTTTAGGAACATTGAGGGTTGTTCAAAAGAAATTAATTTTAATATAGTAGTTAAGCAAGGTTGTCCCATGTCCCTGTCAATTCATGCTAGATCAACCAGTTAAGGTGTGGGTTTCCTTTGCTAGGCGACCAGAGTTCAATACCCTTACGGTGTGTTTAGTTAGGAGGATACACCCAAAAATCCATCCATGTTAAGGGTTGGCGCGACCCAGGATGGGTACGATCCTCAGATGATTTTGACTACTTAGATGCCCCTGGGTTGTGGTTTCTTAGCCAATAGTTTAAATGTTGGCCCCACAAGTGACGAGAATTTCTAACAAAAAAAAAAATGTTGTCCCCTATCCCCTACCCTATTTGGAATATACATTGACAAGTTATAGGGTTGTTTGGAAAAATCGATTTGTGTCAGCTTGACTCTCATTAGTATTGTCATCATCCTTCTTCTTTACAATGATGATATTGGTCTTATGGTGAGGAGTCCCTATGAGATCAATAAGAAACTAAAAATCCTCAAGGATTTCTTCTTTAGTATGGGCATCATTGTTAGGACTAACAAAATGAAGGTTATGATAATTAAATCCAAAAACATCACTTACACTAATTTTCTATATGACAATAATAGCTTGGACGAAGTTACTTCATAAAAATATCTCATAATCGATATTCATGACATTCTTAACTAGAACTATAGCATTAAGAAAAGGATAAATGGAGGGAGAAAAAAATATTATGGACTTGAAAACCATTGTAAATCAGTGGGCCTTTTTATATGAGAATAGGAGAAAATCATCTTTGATACCCTTGTCACTCCTATTATATTATAGTTGTGAAGTTTGGGGCTACAACATATTAGATAATTTTGGTGACATATAGAGCAAGTACAAAAGTGTTTTACAACTTATAATATCAAAATTAAAGGAAATACACCTTATCCTATCCTCCTCATAGAAAAAATCCTTTCCCTCATTTGGAGCACGACTATGACTAGGTACCTAATGTACAAGAACAAGATAAACATTATGGGTGATAAGATGATTCCTAATATTTCTTGAAACACCAATCAAAACCACCTATGGCTCAAGCGGGGGTTGCATAACGATGCCAAGTCTTGGATAAATCATCAGGGAAAAAAGGGAGAGGCCACTCTACGAAATAATGATAATATAAAAAATATTGTTACATCTAAATTCAAGGAGAAACTATGGTGTTATAAAGAATTAGAGGATAAATGAAAATCAAGCTATTATAAGGAGGTGATCAACCCTAATCTAGAAGATCAAAAGTATCTTTCTATTTCGACTTGTGTAAAGAAGAAAATCAATATTGCTAAAACAAGAACAAACTCTCATGAGTTCGATAGTGAAACAAGGCATCGAACAATTCCTAAAACATCGTGGGTCGAAATAATTTTTCATCTTTGTGACGCTAAGAGGGTTGAATATGAAAAAAAATTCCTCTTAGATTATCTTTTGTACACCCATATTACATCACAATTTCAAAATATTTGTTAAAATACCGACCTTCCTGACCTTTTAACTCATCAAAGCTATTGTGATTTGGGGATGTTTCTCTTAAATATTTTCAAGCACATAAATAAAATTCTAAAGAAAATAATCTTTACCTTTATTAAGGTCTGATAGTAAAAATTTGGTCTCAATGGACAATCATCAGTAGTAGAAGGAAACCTTTTTAGCATGTACTCTATGGTTAATTTTGATCTTTAACTTTCTCTTATTCTCTATTTCATTTGTTACACCACAAATTTTCTTTAAATTTAGTTGTGAGAGTTTCTTTAATGGTATTGATATTTTGTAAAGATGTATTCCATTCTCTTATCCAACAATTTAACCAATAATCCTCTTCTTTATGCCAATCTCTCTTAAATCTCTTTACTTTTAGTGGAATTTGAAGAAATATTAAGTTCAACTGCTTATCCTTCATGTCAATTATATGGTGCTTGTACATTAAGTATCTCATCATAGATATATTTTGAATTGGTGGAATCCTAGACTCTAATAGGAGGATTGTATAGGGTTATTTTCTCCATTTTCCTCCAAGTTCTCTAGAAATAATGAAACTACAAACTTTACATCCTAATATGATAACTGGAGTAACATGCATGTCAAAGAGAACTTTATTTTTTCCTAGAACCAAAATATTGTTTCTTTACAGTAGTCCTTAAGACAAATTTTTTTTTTTGAATGTCCATTAATACTTTTATTGACATTATGGTTCTAGTTGAGCTTTTAATTTAGGTCAAATACAAGATAAATGTCACAAACAAATTCCTCAAAGTTTTTAACTCAGGGTAATTAGTGTTCTTGGATTTGATCATCATAACCTTTATCTTATCAATATTTATTGAAACAATAGAGCTAGGACAACAAAATTTAAGAAATTTTAGATTTTGGTCAAGATCAAAGGGGCTAGATCATGAATATTTGAGAATTTGTACCTTGCAGAAAATATTGATTAATTGGGTTGGTTGTCATTGATGTCAACCCTTGAAGAAAGTCTGACAATGAATTTCAGTAGCACAAAGGTTTGGGTTATGGGTCCAAGTTTGTTTGATGGAAAATGGTATGAGTTTTGATATATTTGCAGGAAAGAATATTCTAGATGGATAGTACATGTCATGCCATTTCCAGTGGTATGTGGAATGTCACATAACTCCTCACGGTTAGAGAGTTATGGTCATGTGAAGTTGGAGAACCCTCATGAGTCATCTAGAAGCCCCAAAAGGTCAAAGTAGTCAAAGTGTTTGCAAAGAAGAAATTATTTAAATAATATAGTGAAGTGATGAGTGTACTATAAGTAAAAGTGGATACAAAATAAACTATTTAAATAATAAAGTTAATGGAGAAATTACTAAGTGGACATGTGGTTAGAAGTGTCTTAGCCCTAAAATAAGGAAAGTGGTTTAAGAGATTTTAGAAGGTAAATAATAAAGTGAAGTGATGAGTGTACCATAAGTCAAAGTGGATATAAAATAAATTATTTAAATAATAAATTTAATGGAGAAATTACTAAGTGGACAAGTGGTTAGAAGTGGGTTAACCCTAAAATAAGGAAAATGGGTTAAGATGGTTAAAAGGTAACCCTTGAGGAAACTACATGAAAGTATAAATAAGAGGAAATGCTCTCTCATTTTCATCACACTTGAGAATATTGAATATATACAAGTAATTGAGGTAACCAAAGGATATCTAATCCGAATTTTAGAGGGAAGGTGAAGTAAAGAGGGTTGGAATTGAAGGGAGGATAAATTCTTTTGATGATGCTTTCTAAGGTGTGTTATTTATAGGTCATCTCACCATTTTCACAATAATTATTTTTCTACAATGATCCAGACCATGAAATTGGGAGGCCATTGAGGAAACATATGCAAGTAGATGTGATAAAACATTAAGCTTGTGGGACATTGTATTTTTGTAGTTACACTCTATGGAAAATAGGGTTTGTGGCTAGTTCTGAAACCAGTCTAAAAGATGTGTTTCGAGTAAAAACGTCATAAATTCTTCATAACAGATCCAAATTCAGTAAGACCAACTGTATTGGTTAGAGTAAAGTCTTTAGTATTCTCTGTACCATTTTCAGATCCATACAACAAATATTTCGTGCGAGGAATGCTCTACAAGTTCACTCTCTAGAATAAGCCAGAATTCAATAAGGTATGCCATTTTTGCTATAACTCCTTTTATGAGAGGTTCCAAGAAGTGAAACCTGGAGGAATTGCATAAAAGACATTGAAGAATAGTGTGTACTATTTTCATATCTTTATTCATTACAGGTGCAGAGTTATGATTATTTCAAGTTAGGGTTGTTGACTAATCCAAAATTAGTCATGTGAGACTAAAGTAAAGTTTGATGAAAGTTCTAGTTTCTTGTTGTTAAAGTTAAGGAAGGTTTGCAGGTATGTGATCATATACACTAGGTCTATTATAGAGTTACAAATCAGATTTGGATGATGAAATTGATGAGGGATTTTGGTTGAGGTACATGTTGGGTACATGGCCGAGACAAGTAGTTGATGAGTTGGCACATACATGAGGTGTATAGTTGATGATGTTGGTACATTTTGATAAGTCATAGTTTATGTGTATTTGATGCATGATATGTTAGAGGTTGGTGCATGGTTGATGCACTTGTTTATGGTATAGGTTGATTACAGGTTGTTTGGACATGTTATTGTGACAGGTTATTTGTACAGGTTTGGTGCATGGTTGATGCATTTGTTTATGGTACATGTTGAGGTACAGGTTGATGTATGGTACATGTTGGCATAGGTTATAAATACAGATTGTTACAGGTTTATTATAGGTTGATTGGTACAGGTTTACAATAGTATATCTCATAGTAATAGTGTGATAGTGGTTCCATAATTCTACTTCTAGGTTAGGGCGGTTGGACGGGGCAAGGAAAGGTGGTTGTATCCACCTTTTGAATGTAGTCGAAGAACATAGGGGGTTGTATCCTCCTTCTGGTTGTATCTAGAGAATTGTGGAGTTGGAGCTTCCCTCATGTTGTAGCCTAAGAAACTAGGAGGTTGGAGCCTCCCTCCAGTTGCAGTTGGAAAACAAAGGAAGTTGGTGCTTCCAATGAATGTAATTCTTAAAGACATATAAGAAAACTATATTTGTGGTTTTCTCCCTCTTTGGGTTTCCATGTAAAAACACTGGTGTACTGTGTATGTGTATGATTTCTCATTTGTTCATTGTTTATTTAGTCTGCAATTATTGGATGATAATGCTACATTGATATAACACTTGCTTTATATGGTTAAAAAGGATTAAATTTCTCTATTACTGATTCACCCCCCCTCTCAATAATCCAACATAAAAAACCAATATTGTTAGTGGAAAGAAAGAAGAAGGTTGATAACTATGAGAATCATAGTAGTGTGAACACAATCGAGTTCTTCTAAACATTTTTTTAACATGTCGATATAAATAACAAATAGGTTAGGGGATAAATAATAACCTTGATTGACCTCTATATTACAATTAATATCTTTTTACCAACCCTTGATATCTCTATTTTATGATTTTTAAAAAATTATGTTCATTTGTTATTTATAAATTATTACTACAGTACATTTTATTAAAACAATAAAATTAATTATTTGACACACACACACACACACACACACACACACACACACACACACACACACACACACACACATTATTTTGGTGTGGAGCCTCGGGGATTGTGAAACTTTGTCATGTCTTTCCTTTATGATGGTTGAATTGTTGTTTAAAAATGGGTGGTGTCGATCAGAAAGGATGATTCTCTTGAGTTTATAGGAGAGAACTGGTCTCCTTGGATCTCCCCCCTACAATATCATAGTTATAATTAAGTCCTAAGTGTAGATTACCCTCACCTTGAGGAGTCTCAATATCATCCAAGGGCATTTTTCCAACAAAACAGAGGATCTAGAGACCCTTCTTTAGAATGAGGAGTCAACATTTGTAGCATCCTCACTAAGAATTATGTGGAGGGAAAAATTTTTATTGACTTACATGAATCTAGTAGCCGAGGATCAAAGCAAAGAAGGGCACATAGAACCCTCGTGCAAAAAATGGAAAATCCTAGATCTCAGAGAACAAGGGAGGAGAGAGAAGTTCATAAAGATGAACATATCTACAATTAGAGTATCCCTCTTGAATAACAAAAAAAATTGGAGGAGATGGTGAAGAGAGTAATATATAGAAGTAATTAGAATCCAAAGCACATACTCGGGAAAAAAAAATCAGGAATGGGAAAAGGATATTGGTTTCTGTAAGACCCTGACTTTGAGTCCCTTAATCAATACTTTATTGTGTTTATTGATGAAAGTCCATAGTGCATGTAAAATTAAAAAGGTTGGAGATCCTAGGAAATGTAATACTTTGAATATTATTAATAATAAAATACATCGTTGGTTGCAAGACATACACATATAGAGTCATAGGGGGCTATGATTCCACGGGAGAGGGGGGATGCAAGGATAATCCTTTATTACAATTCTATTTACCCACCTTTTTTAAAGGAAAAAGGAGGGGTCACATGAGCTTCTTGAGGGAGGCCATGTTATTCCTTAGATGTTATTATTTAAACCCTCCGTTGGGGTTTTTGGGGGTCACTTCGTGGTTACACTATTGGCCATTCATTATGACTTAATCTTTTTTCTTCATTCATTCTTGCTCATTCTCAGTCTCGGTTTGGACATGATAAAACTAATTTCTAGAGTAGTGAGTCATGACTATTTTGGATGTAGGAACTACCAATATTCAAACAAATATTCATGTCTGTGTGCATGAATATGTTAACAATTATGAAAGGAATTTCCATAGATGGGAATCCTTGGAGTTTCCAGCATTGATATTTCTTGACCAGTAGCACTAGATGCCTGGAAAGAAGTGGAAGGACCTAAGGGATTGTGTGGTAGTGAAGGAGGTTCATTTCCTTGGGTTTTGTACACTAGAACATATGACATATTTTACGATGACATTTTGATGCCCTTCTGATGTATTTCTGTCAATTTTTCGATTAACCCAATTCCAGACATTAGTAAAACACCTTTCGTTGCACTCTTGGTATCATTGTCATTTTGTCGAACATTTGACATACCAAAATTTCACGTGGGAGATGTGAAGAGACTTTACCAAAAATATGTTCATTGCACATAATTGTCACAATGACGATAATCATAGCTCTATCAGGCATGTGATGCATTGGCTTTCTATGTGGAATTTTCCAAGAGGTCATCATCATATAAGTTGTCATCATTTTATGGACGACACCAAACGTTACTGCGACATAAATGTGTGTAAGTAATGTCGAAAAGCCGAAAAATTTTTCATCGAAAGTGAAAATTTATGGTATATGGCCTACATTGGTGTGGCGATGCTTTAAAGGTCCCAATCCTTCAATGATCCAATGATATGGAATGACAGATTCATCATATCAATGATTTCATGGTGGGAAAATTCCCTTACACATGAGAGCTCCATTGGTCCTGTAAAAAATGGGACTGATGGGTGTAAACCATTCGTTGAAATACCGGTTTGTGTTAGAATAAAAACCCTAGCGTTGGAGTTCTGACACATGTATAATAAAGTAAAAAAAAAAATTCAAATTGCATTGGACATAGGGAGCAGATAGATGTGTTAGATAAGGAATTCAAAGAGGTCAAGGTCGTTGTAGATGACAATGTTCTCGATATATGTTTATATAGACGACTAAGATTAGGGTTTATATTATTGCACACAACCCTAATTCAATATTGTTAGAGCCTCCACATCTAAAAATAAATAGTCACACTTAATAAATACAATTTTTGCTTTGAATCTATAATTTATGTCGTTGTGCAAAAATGCACACTAGGATTCACGAAAATGAACGCCTAGGTCTTTACACACCTACACTTTGAGTGATTCAAGTTTGTTAGGGTGTCTTAGATAATTTTACACTTGTCAACATATTTAGATTTTCATTTACAAACATAAATGTGTTTGTTGTGTAAAAGAGACAAAGTCTACCTTGAAAATTGAGAGACCAAAATAATAGAAAGTGACCTAATGGAAATGCATGCCCATGCTTTGATATAGCTCCAAATTTAGTGATATAAGATTTGGGGTGAAGTTAATAACATTCTAAATCTACATATTTCATCTGAAGTGCATTTTAAAAAGACTAAGGACTTGTACCTTGAACCAAGATTAAGTATTTTTTGTAAAATAGAGGGTAAAATTGTGTTACTATAAAATAAGAAAGACTAAAGTGGAATACTTGTATGAGAAAAATAATTGTTTTTCTTTTAAAATGTAATTTATGCATTTGTGAAAAATGCACACCAGGATTCAATAATGCATGCCCATGTATTAACACATGTGTAATTTGAGTGATTCAAGTTTCCGAAGTTGTCTAAGATAATTTTACATCTGTCTACATATTCATATTTTCATTTGCAAACATAAAAATGGTTGTTGTGTAAAAGAAACAAAATCTCCCTTGTAAATTGAGACAACAAAATAATAGAAAGTGACGTAATGGAAATGCACACCCATTCTTCTATATAGCTCCAAATTTAGTGTTCTAAGATTTGGGGTGAATTTAATAACATTCCAAATCTATATATGTCATCTGAAGTGCATATAAAAAATACTAAGGACTTCTACCTTGAACCAAGATTCAAGACATTTTGTAAAATGGAGGGTAAACCTGTTGTTGGGAACATGCCCATTTTTGGGAAAAGACACGACGTGGAGGAAAGACAGTTGGCAAAAAATCATGCGAGGCGCACATGAAAGAAGAAGGGAAAGAAAGACAACTGGCAGGAAAAGTAGTGGACGAAAACATGCATGCAGAGGAGAAAAACGCGCAAGGCCAACATGCAATAAGCCCTAACTAGGTTAGGGTTTTGGTAAGAGAATGTAACGACTGATGAGACAAGAATAGATATAAATAGACACCTAGGAGGTCTAGGGGGGTGTCGGTTGTTGTTTTGTTATGTGTTACTGGCATGAGATAGAGTAATAGGTCGGTAACATGACTGTAATCTGATACCTTTTTGTAAGCTGTTGAGATGTAGGAGAGAATAGTGGCTAGACCTTGAGGGTTATATAGCAGGTTGAGGATCCTGGTGCGATCTATTCATCCTCTTAAAGGTCAAGGTTTTTTTTTTATGAATGTATGAACGAATTTGTAGTGCACGCAATGCCTTATGAAACATAACAATAATAAAAGGGCAAGAGAGCCATATCTTTGTGGGCGTAGCCCAAGGGGGGGGTGAACCAAGGTAAAACCTGTGTTATGTGATTGAATGTTTGCTTCTATTTTACAGTCTAGGAGTAGATATTAGAATGATATATGAATGAGCTAATGATTCTGATTACATTACATGCATGATTGAGAATAAAAATATATTGCCTCAATATTTAGATATGATTGACAACATGCAAGTCACAGATACCAATTCAGTCATAGAATGCAAGCACTTGAGTATTGCAGTCTCCCATTAAGACTATCTCGGGTGAGACTACACAGTGCACTTTATGTGTTGCACTGCCTTCTGGTTTACAAGGAGGGACGATAGTTTTAGAGGCTTTGTTGGATCCCCAGTAGACCTGAACCTGGGTCAATCATGTTAAAGGTATAACTCATAGATAAGAAACCAACAAATGGTTCCGTTGCTGGTTGGAACAACATAGGATTGAGTAAATGAGATATGTTGAAGGCATGTTAAAAGAATGTAAGATCTGTGGAAGGCAGGTCAAAAGAATAATGAATCAGATGAAAAGAAGGTGAGAGAATGTGTTTCTAGAGGGGGATGTTGAGACCATGGAATCCCACAAAGGAGGAGATCGAAAAATGGTTGAAGACAAAGGAGCTAGAGTTTTCGCAAAAAGATAACATAAACCCTAAAGTAAGACCATGCAAATATCTTGAGAAGTATGTGTTTACTGATCTGCATGAAGTATTTTTCTGTGATTTTCCACACTTATTGTAGGAGTGGATATTGAGGTTGAAGGATAACCACACAGAAAATTGGATCCAACAATTAGAGTGGACCTCAGTTCATATCGTGCAGTTACATCAGGTCAATAACAAATTCACCCGTGCAGTAGAATTTTGGCTCGACAGTATTGTAGCAAGATTTATAACAGAATTTGTAGTAGATACCACAAAGTCATACAACACAATAGAGAAAGAGTTTCTACATGGGCCTCGAGGAAGGTATATTTTATCATTGTATACTTCTATTAATATAATTCTCTATAACAAAGGTGTAATGAAAATGGAATCAGACAACTAAAATTCCCTGTGTGCATGGGGGAAGGGGGGAAGCACTGACAGAAAAAGGAGAAATGGAAGGAGAAAGGGATAAAGGAATGAAGGAGGCAGCCTTGGACCCAATCATGATGGAAAACGAATAGATCAACTGGATCATGGCGACAACTGGAAAGAAGCGCAGTGGAGTACCCTACCAATACAAGGTGAACAACAAGAAGATAGTTGTAGCCACGAGGGAAGGCTTGGCAAGTGATGAAGAGGAGGTAGAGGATATCCGGGTTGTGGAGCAGATTGAGGAAATATTTCATGCAACATATGAGAGGAAGACGAGAGGTCCCAGAGAGGGAATAGAAGGCAAAAATCCTATCCATATTAATGTCAGTGTGGAGCCCATAAACCCATGTGCGACTAACAAACCAAAAATAACACCACCATTTAGACAACTGAATTTTAGAAGAAGGAAGACAACATGAAGTACATATACACTAGGAACAACAAATGAGGGACCCAATTCAGGGAGAATTAGTCAAGTATCCACACCACGCGAAGGTATTAGTTCAACGTTCAATATGGTAGGACATGATCCTACCATTCGGTTACTAGAATTTCGAGGAGACGCAACAGAAGACCTTGAGAAACACTTGTTCATTTGTGCAAATATTTGGGAAGCAAAACAGATAACTGATGAAGATACTAAACTTGCGCAACTAGCCATCACACTAAGAGACCGCGCACTAGACTGGTACACGAGTCTAGACATAAACAGTGCACCTGGGACAACAAGGACACTGACAGGAATTAATAAATTACTAATTAATGAGTTTTAGAAGCTGAGCTCGGAGGATAAATACATGAACGAGATGACAGAAATCCGACAGAAACTAGGATAATCTGTCTGGGAAATTGACCAACGATTTAAATGTCTAAAAGGGAAATTGAGATATGCCATCACTGACATGCAGCATAGGCATCTGTTTGTGAATTAATTGTTACCACACCTGAAATACCCACTCAGACAACAAAAATTCCAATATCAAGCATAGGCTCTACAGGAAGCCTTGAAAATGGAGGAGAATCAGTACCACAAGAAAAATCCATATATAGAGGAGTTGAAGGAGGATTTGAAGAATCTCACCTTCCAACTCAATCAGAATAAGGGCAAGGACAAGCGCGAAGTTGTTCAGTGTACCACATGTAGAACAAAAGGCACCATAAGAACAAATTTCCAACATTCACGCAGTATATGGAAACAAGTACGCCAAATCCATTGTTGACAGGAGGACCCTGGTGTGAAATTTGCAAGACACACAGGCATGATCCATATCATTGTCCTATGATGCAGAAATACCAAACAATACCAAAGAATGCATACTGCACTTTTTGCAAATCAGCAGGCCACGGTGACAAAGACTGCAGAACCATGGATCTGATGAGGGAAAGGACGTTAAAAACATATAGGGTGCAAGCCGAAATGATGACAGGTCAAGATGCACCTCAATTTAATCAGGCAACACCGTAGTATATACTGTGTCGCACAATATAACACTGCGCAGTCCCAGTATAACCCTGCACAGTATAATCAAGTACTGCAGTACAATACACCGTGCAGAGATCGCACTGGGTACAGATGGGAAGGATGAAGTAGAAGAGGATTTGGACGTGGAAGATGTCCGGTAGTGTGCCATAACTTCCAACATCTAGGGCACTATGAAAGAGAATTCCCTCTACCACCTGGGACATGCATGTATAGTCGCACAACATATCATGACACAGAGGATTGCACAACATTGTTGGGGAAGATACATGAGAAACAAAATCAGAATAATCAGAACATACAATGGATCTTTATAGAAGATAGATAATATGGAAGGATAAAAAACATAGTGACGCATGGAGGTGCTAAAATAGGAGATGATGCAGCTAAACAGGAACCAGTACAACACAAGTGCATTAAGAAAAATACCGAGCCACCCAAGCGATTTGATGCAGAAAAGGAGAAGGAGACCTTTAAGGAGGCCATGCAAGAATTTATCAAGAAGAATGTTGCATCTACATATAACGCACAACATACCCAATACATCCCAACGTATTAAATGTCGTCAGCATTGGACCATACCACTGAAGTCCACCCAGGAAACCAGGTAAGTTGTATTAAAACTTTCCTACAATCCTATATTCAAGTATTTAAGGATCCATCATCTGTTATAATATTACAGAATCTGTTTGATAGATGTACCAAAATTTTTGAGGGAAATTTATAAAAAAGGATAGTCGATCACCTCCATGCCATAAGGAGAACCAGCAGAGAGTTTAGATTGAATGCCAACATCATAGATTTTAACATGGGCGATGTGATACTAGATCTGGGATTTGAAGTGAATGTGTTTCCCAAAAAGAGATGGAAATGCATGGGAGAGCCTACCTTAGGATACTCACTAGTCCAACTAAAGTTAGCAAACCAACACAGAGTTCTACCAATAGGGAGGCTAAAAGGAGTGACAATAGATCTAGACATAGTGCGCATTAAGGCAGACTTTGAAGTGATCGAAATCATGGATGGAACAACACCATATCCAGCATTACTGGGATTGGATTGGGCGTTTGAAAATTAGGAAATAATCAACCTGAAGACCAGGAAGATGGCATTTGAGTCAGGCGAATACATGGTTATCGCGCCTCTAGATCCATCAGAAGCCGAAAGATTTATGGAACCAACATGTTTATACCTGGAAGAAATTAACTAGATGTACTGGACCACAACGCGCACTGAATATTACAACAATCCAACTACCAATGGTGTACTTAGCTAGACAAGTATCACATCACGTGCTTCCGACTCAGACATGGTTCTGAAGAATTGGAAGCATCGCCTACATGAGGTCTCAACCAGAATATGCACCTGAATAGACTGCATTGTAATATGGGTTGGGACAGAAGTCATAGAACCTCCAAGTTTCCATTGAATCAACGACTTGGGATCATTCCTAACAAGATATGAAGACGAAGTATCAGACAAATATTTTTAGCTCTCGACATTGCACTTAAGGCTACACCTTCAAGATGGTGGGGAACATACAAAGAAGCAATCAAGGACTAGTACCAATGTAAACAGTTACTGCGCATTAGGTTTGGCATAGCACAAAGAAGCAACCAACAACATAAATATGATGGATAGGGGGCACCATAAGAACACTTGGAGACGTACAGAGTGTTGTGGAATATGACACCCCCAAAATAATGGCCTCATCATTTTGTACACACATTAGAGGGCATCCCAACAAATTGGTATACAGACCAGGAACTGCGCAGAGGAACTATGAGCTGGACAATACTACAACAAAACTTTACAATCACTTTCTCATTTGAACATGAGAAACCCAACATAGATGCAACACTTAAACAAATAAGAGGGGTGATATTCATTAAGGAACTGAAAGTCTAACTCATAACAGAGGAACAACATTGGGACAAACATATAATGAAAGAATTGTTGTCATGATACCATGTGCAGGAAGAAGTACCAGATGAAGAAGACCCGTGCGACATTCAGATTCAGGAAGATGAAGGCGAAAGAGAAGTGGAAGGTCCACCTCTAGAATCATAAGTAATTGCTGCATCAATCAAGGTAAATAAAGTCAACATTGGGACCATTGAGAATCCCAAACTTGCCAACATTGGAGACTATTGGGATGAGAAAATAGTGGAAATCATAACAGAGCTACTGCACGAGTACCCCGACATGTTCCCCACAACATTCAAAGAAATGAAGGGCATAGTAGGAGAGCTAGGTGAAATGAAGATACCACTCAGAGGTGAGGCAAGACCGATCAGACAACGACTATAAAGACTAAATCCAATATACAAGAAACAAGTCAGAGCTGAGATCGATAGGATACTTGAAGATGGAATCATAGAACTAGTAGAAGAATTAGAATGGATAAGCCCCATGGTAGTTCAGGAAAAAAAGAAAGGAGGCATAAGAATCTGTGTAGATATGAGAAATCTCAATGATGCTTTCCTACATGATCCCTTCCCTACACCCTTTACAGATAAAGTCATAGAAAATGTGGGAGGCCAGGAAGCATACTCATTCACTGATGGATTCTTAGGCTACCACCAAATCAAGATAGCACTAGAAGATCGACATAAGAATACTTTTGCAACATAATGGGGATCCTACCAGTACAAAGTCATACCTTTTGGGCTGAAAAATGAACTACCAATTTTCTCCAGAGTAGTCATTGCTTCCTTCAAATAATTCATCCATCAGTTTCTAGAAGTATATTTGGATGATTGGACAATATACAACCTATTGAGGGATCATGCAGAGGTGTTGAGGCTGATGCTAGAAAGATGTAGGAAATGCCAAATATCCTTGAACATTAAGAAATGTATATTTGGAACACCCTTGGGAATTCTATTAGGTCACATAGTATGAAGACAAGGTTTGATCGTGGATCTTGCAAAGATTGCAGTAATTGTGAACTTACCACCACCAAAATTAGTGCGCCAGCTGAGGGCCGCATTAGGATATTGATCCGAAAAGATCTTTTACATGAAAATGGTTGAGTTATTATGCATGTGTTTATTAACCAATTAGGAATCTGAATGAAAGAAGGAATAATTAGAGAGGAAATGTAACAACCATATACACATACACAAATCTGAAATGAAGCATAAACAACAACAAACCATAACACCAATGTGATAATGGAGTTCGACAATATCGCCTATGTCTCCGGGCCTTGTCTTAGTGGGATTTATTATTTTTGTTCAAAGCTTTAAATGTACATCATGAAAGTTCCAATGGATTAAAAAAATGAGCTGGTCATTTTCTACTAGATCTCATGAACCCATTAAAACTAACGGAACCCAAATCGGATGAATGAAACTCCTAGAAATGGCCCGCAAAGGTGCGCTCCTCAATAGCTTCCCTGCATGAAAATGGCCTTGGCTAAAAAATCCGGCACTATAAACCTATTTTGAACCTCCTCCCCTAGCCTCATGAAGGCTAGGTTTATATAGATCTGAATTTGGTAACCATCTCCCAACTTCCCCCCAATATCTGGCCTAAAAAAGGGCCCAATATCTCCCAATAATGACCAAAATATCCCAAAATAGGCATAAAATCCATAAAACATCTTAAGTTAAGGTTTAAAAACCCAATTATACATAATTATTTGGCATAATCCCCCTGGCCTGGGCGCGCGCCCCCTCTACAGGGTCATATGGAACCATGTGGCCAAGCGCCAACCCCCAAGGGGCTGTGCGCTGGCCCCTTACTCCATTGGCTCCTGGATTCTTGGCGCTATCATAGGACCCTTGGGCTAAATCCCGTGCACTGGCCCCCGAAGATCTTGACTCTTGATTGCATGCAAAGGCCATATGGCTGAGGCTCATAAATCCTTACACACATCTATTAGCCCCCAAAATAGCGCTAACAACTACCACATCGGACATATGAGGTGTACACAAGACCGAAATCCCAGGGCTGAACATAACCACGTGTTGGCCCTTGACTAGGTTTTGTGGAAACACTGGTCATGTTTGACCAATTTTGGGGACTTCAACAGGTTGGTCAAGGACGGAGCGCTAGGCGAAGCGGAGATCGCGGGATCTCACCCCCTTTTGTGGGATTTTTGGGATTAGGTTTTATGTAACGGGTATGGGATGTCGGCCCATGGGTTTACCCATGTTTAGGCATATTTTTTAATGTATAAATAAGTAGATATGCGATGTAAGAAAGGTCGATGGCTTAGTGCTAATGTTAGTTAAGTGCGAATAGTTTTGAATGCTCTGTGCATACTGTGTAAGACTTGCAGAGCTAAGTGCAAGTGATTGTAATAGGTTGTGTAAAGGCTTTGTGCTGTGACCTAGCTCGTGGAAGGAGGATCTGGCGAGGTGCACATAGATCTCCTGTCCTATGCGGAGTTGGTTTTGAGGCTCTACTCATGTAAGGATATTTTCAAAAGATAATAAAGAATATGAAGAGTTGGTGGACGTAGCCCCATGCTGGGGGTGAACCACGTATATCCTGTGTTATGGTTGCTTTGTGTGATTAATGTGATTTATTCTTAGTGTTTTCATCTTTATGTATGTTAGATTCATCTGATATAGTATCTTAGTGCTTAGTAATGTGAATGAATTCTAGATCTATTCTATTTTTAAGTGTTAAGTGCTTGGGTGTGTTAGATCTTGTTGAATACTGCACTACTCTGTAATTACGATTTTACCTGCGATGTGAATAAGAGTTAAATGATAATGAATGTTAATTGCTAAGTTCTCTGTTAAGTATTGTGATCACAGATCTATGTCCCAGCTAGGTTGTATACACTTGAGTCCTGCAACCCCCCCTGCCTCTACCTCGGGTGAGACTTCATATGCTTCGCAAGTGTTGTCGAAAGGGTCGGTAGTTAGGGCTTTGTTGGTGCATTATTGAAGCTTTGAAAGATGGGTCTGCCCCTATGCCAAAAAATGGTTCTGTTGTTGGGACCTGAAATTGTGATTGTTGCGAACTGAGGAAAAGAGAAAGCTCTGTGTGTAGTTGTATTGTTGTAGTGCACATTACTCTACTTGAATTGTGAAGCTCCATGCTAAGAAGAGAAGTTTGATCTGAAGAAAAGAGGTAAGATCTTAAATATTTGTGCTTTGATAAAGGTAAGATTGTTACACATCAAAATTACTCGTTTCAATGATGACCTATTGTCGTCATTACAAGTGTCGCATCTTGGCCACAAGTGTCTCAAGTGTCACAAACATCATACTGCCATCTTGCTTATGTCGTGTCTCCAACGACATCACAAGGACACTTGAGACACCCTCAAATACTGGTTTAAGAAGGAGAAATCATATGATGAAGAGTACAAAGCGTTTTCCATGGAAATAACCACTCAAAATTCATTTTTGAAGGCCAACTTTCCCCTACCCACTGTCAGGGAGTGCCAACGCTCCCTACCCTTATTTGGGGGAGCACTGGGATTTTTTAACACTCGCTACCCTTCTTTTGGGGGAGCGTTGCAACACTCTGTGTCCCATTTTGAGGGAGTGCTGGGTTGTTTGAGGGAATCTTTGACTGTTGAGGAAAATCATGGAAAAATCCCCATCATCTTTGGAGTTAGTTGGATTCAAATCTGAGGTCAAGGTTGGATCTTAGGGAGGATGCACAATTGATGGAGAAAGATCCTCAACCTATCCCAAGAATCTCTAAGGTGGTTGGGACTCTCCAAGATTATATAATGAGGCCTTCTCATGGTGAAAAGTAGATGGAAGTTTAGAGGCATCAAACTTGTGATCTCATAAGGGATAATTATCAGTGAAGGCATATTGATTTTGATGGTGGATTATTTGAGAAAGGGGATGGACAATGAGAGTTGGAAGAGGCTGCCGCAACTTCATCAAAGGTCTGTAAGTATTGCTATCTAGTTCTCATTAATACATGTGCTTGGCTTGTTTCTTTCAAGGTTGTGTATGTCTACATGAAGTTGTCTTTGATAGATAGATCTATTTTTGGATTAACCATGGTAGAATAGGAAGTTGTTGTGTTTTTTCTGTTATTGGATTGCAGAACTTGTTGAAAAGATTGGGGATCAAGGCTCAACTTGGACTGGGCAAGGTCAAACATCGACAAAAAGGTATAGTATTCTTCCTTTTCTCTATTTGGTTGACTTAGATAGGTTTGAAAGGATGTCAGTGACCAAAGTTATCACCTTTTTGTCTTGATCTTAAATATTTAGGGTTCAAGAGGAAATCCACTTGTCTGCAGGGGGGTTTTCTTGTAACAAAGATAAGTGGAAATTTTTGTTTCGAAAGAATGGATCTAGGTATGTTTGATAGATTTGGTCCTAGTCTGAAAACTAGGGCACAACTCGAAGAGAAAAGATATGATATGAATAGATCTGATCAAAATAGTGAAAGATATGTTATCCCTATGCATAGAAAGAAATTTTGGACTAACAAGTGGAGGCAAGATCCTAGAAATAATTTTTTGCAGGTCCATCATTGTGATCCTAGTGTGCAGTACAGGAAATTTTGGGGATCGTTTAAGAGAAAGAGAGGATTTAATCTTTGTTATAGTTGCAGAAGACCGAGACATCTTGCTAAGAAATGCCCTGGTAGAAGTCCTATTTGCCTTTGTTATAAAGCTACTGGACATGAAGTTTTGGATTTCCCTAAAATGATTGCTAAAGTTGAAAAGATGAATATGAGACAAGAAAACCCTGAGGAAGGTCAAGAGACTAGGAATATGCTAAAGAACTAGAAATAATCAGAGGCTATACTATTGCAAATGAAAGAAACACTGAATGATCACAGAGACATCAGTTTATCAGAGTTTTTAAAAGAGAAAGAGTGCATAGAAGCAAGAATATGAGACTTCGACATAGATTGTGTATTGGATGCAAAAACACAGGTGAACATTATGACAGAAAGTACTTGGGAAATCTTAGGAAAGCCTTCTATGATTCCTTCATTGGGAGGAATAGGATTATTTAAAGGAAAGATAATAACTCTATGTGGAAGACTTACCCATGTACCTATGATTGTTCATGGAGCATCGACAGAAGAAGAATTCGAGGTCATTAATTTTGTTGAGAACAACGACCCTCTTTCACTTTTTCTAGGAAGGACTTGGATTGAGAAAGATCAGATCCGAAGGAAAGAAGAAGAGGAAGCCCTAGAACAGAAAAAACAAGAATTAAGGGATTTCATGGCTAGGAGAATAACGCGGTTACTATAAGAATAGGAAGACAAGTTGAAGAAACTGGGGACCAGATACCTAGCTACCGAAGTTGAAAGAACACAAGAAGACTTAGGGAACTTATCCATATAGGAGAGTAGAGAACCTACCCCAGAAACAGTAAGAAAAGAAGTATTATCCTCAAACCTTGTGAAATACCCTCAACAGTGCGAAGTTACTATGCCAAGAGGAGATACGAACAAGAATGGAGAGAGGAATCCAGAGACATGGATCACAGGAAAGAAATCTAGAAATCTCAGTAAGAAGAAAGAAAAGCTAGAAAAATTGAAAGAGGTTCTAGAGAGGACTTCACAGAGGGAAGGTTTGCAAAATTTGAACCTCACTGGAATAGTAGAGAAGCGCATATTGGCAGTTCACCACCATGAAGCAATATGACTTTTGGAGGCGTCCCGACCGTTAGAACGATGCTCCAGAACAGCTAGAAACACAGTTATTGTCAGAACGTTCACCATTGGACCATTGGGACTGTGCCATAACATATGGAATTGCATTGATTGAGGCACTCCTTCCCATTGGAGGAGTTTTTTACGACGTGGTCTATTTAGTCCATCACATGTCTCTCAAAAAACACTTTTGCCAATTGTGATTATTTGAGCCCACAAAGAGATGACTATTACCACGCTGTGCTTATTGAGACCTCGCTATCCATTCTGCTACCTTGATTATTTTTTCACTGACCTGAGATATCAGATCTTGAGCGTGTATGCCAGGTGAATTTAGCATAGTAGAAAAATCCATCGAAGAGATTCTCATAGACCTCATGGCTGAGAATGTCATGTCCACAGGAGCACAAGCTTCATCGACAAGAGGAGTGCAAGCATCCCCATCTACTGCACGTTGATCTGGGCCCTCCCGAACTATGAAAGAGAAACGACCCAAGCATCATGATGACTTGGTGAATGCGAATCTCATCCCATCAATCCTGCCCGACTACATCCTACCTTTGGATGACACGGTGAGTCGTGATAGCATCCCGAGGGACTTTGAATACACATTAATCACTGCATACCACCCGAAGAGGATACGCGTAGTAGGACCAAAGTTAGAGAGGATTATGACACTAAATATCAGTGACTTCAACTTGGGATATCGCAAGAACCATGGAATGATCGCACCACACAAGTATTTGACCAAGACAAGGGGGAAGAATTCGAAAATAATGCCCTAGTTGTGGACCATGGACATCACAATATCGACCATCCTCAATGTAATGAAGTTACCACACTTCGGCAGACATTAGGAGGTTAACGCATGCGTTAAAATCCTATTGTCATGCTTCCATGGAGGTTACCTGTGGTTGGACAGGCCCAACACAGTAGATCTGATGTTTATCCACTGAATCACCAGATTGAGAGTGCAAGGACCAGACTCACAGGGATTTTATCTAGGGAAGGATGCACACTACGCCCTGGCACATAAAATAAAAGACACCTATGGTGATGTGGAGAATGGGAAGTGGGGTTATAAGGTAGCCTCCATCCAAAATGTCATAGTGCACCTCTCTTTCCAGTTGATCGTTGGTAAGCTCGTCAGGAAGAATAAGCCAACACAGGTCACGGGGTTTGTCGTCAACCTCACAGAAAAATGCATTGAAGGGATGCAAATGAACTGGGAGAGCTACCTCATCAACCGGTTATAGAAAGACTGTCGTGAAGCTCATGATCAGGGCTACAAGTTCCATTTCAGTTGGTTGTTGATCCTAATTGCCTTCATTGCTTGGGAGATGTCGGAAGGAGCGACCTTCCTTGAAATTGAGTTGTCCAAACCACTAGCTGCAAATTTCACTACACTCTGGTATTAGAGTGACATGGAAAAACAATGGTAGTCAAAATCGGTGTTCCACACCTATTATATGCAACTGAAGAGTGCCATTGAATATTTCCCTTGCATGATGCTGAATACCCTGCACCAGTTCACGCCATTCGTGAAGTTCCATGAAGATAGGCATTTCATATATATCACTATGCATAGAGATGAAAGCAAGGAGGAGATACATAGTTATTATAAACTAACAGAGGAGGACATGGAAGAAATAACCAAGGAATGGCCTGCAGATTTCCTTGTACCAGTTGACCAGGAAGAACTCTCCGACCTCGACCTCATCGGAAGCCCTATGGTCACTTGTGAAGAATATGATGCACCCAACAACAAGAAGAAGAAAAATAAGGAAGAGGTATAGGAATTGAGCAGTGCATCAAAGGAAACCACACCAAATTCACTTGAAGGGGGAGCAGGTGATGAAGTAGACAAAGAAGAGGATGAAGGGGAAGAAGACAAGAAGAAGTAGGGCGAAGTAACACTGGCTAAAGATCCACTGACAGAGGAAGAAACATCCAAGAAAATAAAGGGTTCCTCTAGGAAACCTTCATCGCAGAAGAAGTCAAAAGCCAATGAACCTCCATTCCACATTGTGCTCATGGTGGATGACATTGACCTTATCATTGTTGCTGTATCAGATACCTCAGAAGACATATTTCAGTGAAGCGAAGCCAAACAAGATACAATGTTTGATAAGATTGAGGAAGAGTGGAAAGGGGTACAACAGGCTATTTATTTGAGTTGCGCAATGCCTACTGCATCATTGTCAGCAGGGGACATAGAAGTAGGAGATGAGCCTGCCCAACTACGCAGACTAGAAGAATCGACAGAGGCTCTCCTTCCTCATGTCCAGGAGGAAAAAGAACATGCCATAGAGGCCCTGAAGTAAGAAAAGGAGGAAGCCATAGAGCAATGTCAGGCTGCACAATAAGAAAAATACAACCTCCAGGCGAAGTTTTCATAGGATAGAGCACAGATCCAGAAGGAGAAAGAACAACTACTCGCGGAACAGATGGGAGTTAAAGAAGCAATCACCAGAGAACTTCACTCTATAACAGGCCTAGCACAGATGGAAGAAGAAACCACTGAGAGCCAGGTGGAGAAGCTCACTAAAGCCATTCAACAGCTCTAAGCACAAATAACAGAACTAGAACTACAAGTCATGCCAAGCACTCCACAGGAAGTGCAAGATCAAAGAGAAGAAACTTCCAGGAGTGCAGTCAAAAGAATCAAGGCATTGGCCTTGGAATGCAAGAAACTCAGTAGTCAAAGTGCGCAGACCTACGAGCACCTTGCAGAGGACCATGAACTAAGGACATTGGAGTCACAACTCCAGGAGTAAAAGCAACAAGAAGCAATAGTGCAACCACAGTTGAAGCTACTATCACCAAGTGAGAGGATGAAAAGGTCACAGGAACAACGCATGGTTCAACAACAGATCCATGCCATCCAGAGTAAAGTCATGGAAGTGACCCAGAGGCTCCAGCCAGTGCAGGATGAAGCTTGCACACTTTTTAAGGAGATTGAAGGACAAGGTGCACAACTAGAACAAGTAGTCACCATGGTAGAACAACACTTGGAAGGACTGGTGACTGAGAAAGTTATTCAAGAGTTCGTCGAGAAGGAGGCTCCGGTGAAGCAGCAGGTCGAGGCAGAGTTACCTAGATCATAGTGAAACAGGATGAGTCACAGGTGAGTGTTGGGGGCATGTTGGCCCTTGACCAGGTTTTGTGGAAATGCTAGTCATGTTTGAACAATTTTGGGGACTTCGATAGGCTAGTCGAAGACGGAGCGCCAGGTGAAGTGGAGATCACAGGATCTCACCCCATTTTGTGGGATTTTTAGGATTAGGGTTTATGTAATGGGTATGGGATGTCGGCCCATGGGTTTACCCATGTTTAGGCCTATTTTGTAATGTATAAATAAGTAGCTAGGCAATGTAATAAATTTCGATGGCTTAGTGCTAATGT
This sequence comes from Picea mariana, assembly GCA_032191745.1. Taxonomy (NCBI): domain Eukaryota; kingdom Viridiplantae; phylum Streptophyta; class Pinopsida; order Pinales; family Pinaceae; genus Picea; species Picea mariana. The sequence continues at coordinate 74,634 of JASDQU010790165.1, read as the reverse complement.
TAGCTNGGTCGTGTAAAGGCTTTGTGTTGTGACCTAGATCGAGGGAGGAGGATCTAGCAAGGTGCGTGCAGATCTCCTATCCTATGCTGATTTGGTTTTGAGGCTTTGTGCATGTAAGGAGATTGAAAAAAGATAATAAAGAAGATGAAGAGTTTGTGGACGTAGCCCCATGCTGGGCGTGAACCACGTATATCTTGTGTTATGGTTGCTTTGTGTGATTAATGTGATTTATGCTTAGTGCTGTCATCTTTATGTATGTTAGATGCATCTGATATAGTAGCTTAGTTCTTTTTAATGTGAATGAATGCTAGATCTGTTCTATTTCTAAGTGCTAAGTGCTTGGGTGTGTTAGATCTTGTTGAATACTTCACTACTTTGTAATTAGGGTTTTACCTGTGATGTGAATAAGGGTTAAATGCTAATGAATGTTAACTGCTAAGTTCTCTGTTAAGTACTGTGATCACATATCTGTGTCCCAACTAGGTTTTATACACTTGAGTCCTGCAACCCCCCTACCTCTACCTTGGGTGAGACTTCATCTACTTCGCAGGTGTTGCAGAAAGGGTCGATAGTTAGGGTTTTGTTGGTGCGTTGTTGAAGCATTGAACCCTGGGTCTACCCATGTGCCAACACCGTGTGCCATAACCAGGAATAGACATGGGTCTTGGTTATATGCGATAGTTGTATGGTGTGTTTCGTTGGGGGATGGGGTTAGGCGCCATCCCTTTCTCTGCCAATTTGTAAAAAAATGAAAATATAAATACATGCTTTGACATATATTAAACAAGGATCACTTGTGGGTGGGATGGCTAGCCTGACCCTACCAAGTCTCTTCCCCCTTGTTGGAAGTTGTGATTTCAATTCCCATGTGCCCCAACAGTTTCTCCAAACAAAACGAGCCAATGCTTGGGTGCCACATGGCAACCCATGTCTCAGCCACGTGGCACCACACCACTCACCCATATAATCTGCCACTTGTCAACATGCGATTGGACCATGTCTCCCAGTCAACAACCAACCACGTCAGCACACTTTTTATGTGTCAGACCTACCACATCATATGTACGAGCGTGCCACGTCCCACCCTTGCAGTGGTGACACATGTCACCCCCAGATTGGTCCAACTGTACCTACCACTTCAACATCTGTATGTCCAGTTAGCCTGCCACATGTCACCTCCAGAAGCTTCCAACTGTTCCTTTCCATGTCATCTGTATGGATGTACGACCTGTACAGTTAGCTGCCACGTGGAACTGTATGGACTGTACAATCATCATTTTTTTTTTCTGTTTGGAAAAATGATCAGATCACCATATCATGAGTTATGACATCCATTTGAGCCCATTCAAGTTGTGTTGGGTTCTATCAACAAGTTCTACGCACACATCCATTTTGAAGTCATTCAGAGAACTTTTATTTTTAGGCCTTTCTTAGCCCCATCAAGCTCCTGGATCCAAATCTAGATCACACCTCCCCACTAAAGAACCTTTTGGTCCCACAAAACATTACAAAATGGACCTTACTGATTGCATACTCATAAGGACAAACACAAAACACTATATTGTACAAAATGATGTTATAACATGTCATCATTTCAACATGTGTGATTACATTAATGGAAGCAAAATACAATGAAGTTGTGACATCCGCTTCTGGAAAAACCAAGTGGATGGTTTATTTTCTTCATGGTGTTCCTATTGCTTCACTGGTAATCCTTCTTCCTTCATGAGTACATGCACAATCCTTTTTTTCTTCCTTGGAAGAAGCTCCAGATTAAGCTTCCAACAACTAGTCTTTTGATGTTCATCCCTGTTGCAAAATGTGCAGTGAGTTTTTGGCATCCAGAATGATTTACCCTTCTCTTTATTCCATTGTGGAGTTGAGTATTTATGTCATTTTTCCTTCCCGGTCAACATAAAATTCATGTACAAATATTTTTTCTTCCAACACTTGGCAACACAATGCTTAGTTGAATGCCAAAAAGTACATGGATACATATTCCACAAGTTTCGTATTACATGATTATGTTGTTTATAATACAAAAGAGAATTGGTAAGAACATGACCATTATACCTTCCTTGTTGATCTTCACTTTTCTTTGGAGATGACTTGCATTCACTACCACAATCAAGGACTGGTATGCCATTACCTTTCGTGAAGTGTTCCTGCAATGACTTAAGCTGGCCATGTGAAGCATTACCTGCTTCCGAAGTTTTGGAACCCATCTTGGAGGATGCACCAATATTCACTTCTCCATATCCCAATCCTAAATATAGAGGCCTTTCTACAACCTCATTGAGATTAACGATACCTTGTCCCTCAATTCCAAGGCCTTTTCCTTCATAACCCATCTTGGTTAGCAATTTCAAACCTATACCTCTTGTATGTTTTTCAAATGCACCAAAACCATCTTGATGGGAATAAGGAGAATTTGATGAATGAACTTCACTGCATACCTCAGATATGTATTCTGAAACAGATGTAGAAGGCACTTCCTTCAATCCTTTTTTTCCTTTGTTGTTCTTTGAAGCTTTCTCTTGAACTGATCTCTTTCGTTCCAAGTAGTCTTCATACAACACTTTCACCATCTCGGGCATGGAAACCACCAAATTTTGGAAATCCTTCTCATCTTGAGAAATTCCCTACTTAGATGCCATTTTCTCCCTTGATATGATCTCTTCCCTGGTAAACATGCAAAACTCAAATTCCAACCTTCAACTAGCTTTGATATCTTAATCTGAAAAGATCTTTTACATGAAAATGGTTGAGTTATTATGCATTTGTTTGTTAACCAATTAGGAAACTGAATGAAAGAAGGAAGAATTAGAGAGGAAATGTAACAACCATATACACATATATAGATCTGAAATGAAGCATAAAAAATAGAAAACCACAACACCAATGTGATAACGAAGTTCAACAATCTCTCCTACGTCTTCGAGCCTTGTCTCAGTGTGATTTCTTATTTCTGTTCGAATATTTAAATGTACATCATGGAAGTTCCAAAGGATTACAACAATGAGCTGGTTTTTTTCTACCATATCTCATGGACCCATCAAAACTAACGGTACCCAAATTGGATGAACGAAGCTCCCATAAATGGCCTGCAAAGGTGTGCTCCTCAATAGCTTCCTTGCATGACAATGGCCTTGGCTCAACAATCCGGTAGCATAAAATTGTTTTAAGCCTCCTCCCCTAGCCTCAAGAAGGCCTATTTTATATAGATCTGAAGTTGGTAACCATCTTCCAACTTCCCCCCAAGATCTGGCCTAAAAAAGGGCCAAATATCTCCCAATAATGACAAAAATCTCCAAAAATAGGCCTAAAATCCATAAAAAATCTTAAGCTAAGGCTTAGAAACCCACTTCTTCATAATTATTAGGGATAGGCCCCCTGTCCTGGGTGCGCGTCCCCTAGCTTGGGTATGCGCGTCCTCTACAGGGTCATATGGAACCATGTGGTCAAGCGCCAACCCCCAAAGGGTTACACGTTGGCCCCTTACTCCATTGGATCCTGGATTCTTGGCGCTATCATAACACCCTTGGGATAAATCCTATGTGTTGGCCCCCGAATATATCGATGCTTGATCGCATGAAAATTCCATATGGTTGAGGCTCATAACTCTGCGTGCACATCCATTAGCCCCCAAAGTAGCACTAACAACTACCACATCGGACATATGAGGTGTACACAGGACCAAAATCCTAGGGATGAACGTAACTGGGTGCCATAAAGAGAAATAGACATGGGTCTTGGTTATATGCAGTAGTAGAATGGTGTGTTTCGTTGGGGGCTGGGGCTAGGGCCCAACCTTTTCTTCACCAATTTGTAAACAAATGCAAACATAAATACATGTTTTGATGTATAGTAAACAAGGATCACCTGCGAGCAGGCTGGGTAGCTTGACCCTGCCAAGTCTCTTCCCCCTTGCCGGAGGTCGCGAGTTCAATTCCCATGCACCCCAACAATTTTTCCAACCAAAACGAGCCAATGCCTAGGTGCCACGTGGTAGCCCATGTCTGGGCCACGTGGCACCACACCACTTGCCCATATAATCTACCACTTGTTAGCACGCGATTGGATCACGTTTGCTACCTAGTCAAAAACCAACAACGTCAACACACCTGACATGTCATTTGTACGGGCATGCCACATGTCACCCTTGCAGTGGTGACATGTGTCACCCCCAAATTGGTCCAACTGTACCTGCCACATCAACGTCTATATGCCCAGTCAACCTGCCATGTGTCACCTCCAAAAGCTGCCAATTATGCCTTACCACTTCAGTTGTGCGGCTGGATGGCCTGTTGTTACACATCAAAATTACTTGTTTCAATGATGACCAAGTGTCGCATCTTGGTTGTAAGTGTCGCAAGTGTCACAGACATCATACTTCCATCTCGGTTATTCGTGTCTCTAACGACATCAAAAGGACACTAGAGACACCCTCAAAGACTGGTTTAAGAAGGAGAAATCATATGATGAAGAGTACAAATATTTTTCCATGGAAAGAACCACTCAAAAGTCATTTTTGAAGGCCAACACTCCCCTACCCACTGTTAGGGAGTGCCAATGCTCCCTACCCTTCTTTGGGGGAGCATTCCAGCACTCTGTGCACCCTTCTGGGGGAGCACTGGGATTTTTTAACACTCACTACCCTTTTTTGGGGGAGCGTTGCAACACTTTGTGTCCCATTTTGAGGGAACGCTTTGATGTTTGAGGGAATCTTTAGCTGTTGAGGAAAATCAGGGAAAAATCCCCCTCATCTCTAGAGTTAGTTGGATTCGAATATGAGGTCAAGAATGGATCTAGGGAGGATCCACAATTGATGGAGAAAGATCCTCAACCTATCCCAAGAATCTCTAAGGTGGTTGGGCCTCTCCAAGCTTATATAAGGAGGCCTTCTCATGGTGGAAAGCAGATGGAAGTTTAGAGGCATCAAACTTATGATCTCATAAGGGAGAATTATCAGTGAAGGCATATTCATTTTGATGGTGGATTATTTGAGAAAGGGGATGGACAAGGAGAGATGGAAGAGGTTGCTACAACTTCATCAAAGGTATGTAAGTATTGCTATCTAGTTCTCATTAATACACATGCTTGGCCCGTTTCTTTCAAGGTTGTGTGTGTCTACATGAACTTGTCTTTGATAGATAGATCTAGTTTTGTATTAACCATGGTAGAATAGGAAGTTGTTTTGTTTTTGTTGTTATTGGATTGCAGGACTTGTTGAAGAGCTTGGGGATCAAGGCTCAACTTGGACTGGGCAAGGAAAAACATCGACCAAAAGGTACATTCTTCTTCCTTTTCTCTATTTGGTTTACTTAGCTAGGTTTAAAGGAATGTAAATGACCAAAGTTAGCACCTTTATGTCTTGATCTTAGATATTTAGGGTTCAAGAGAAAATCCACTTTTCTAGAGGGGGATTTTCCTGTAGCAAAAATTGGCGACTCCACTGGGGAACAAAGATTTCAGTTTTGGTTTCCTTCCTTGGTATTGTTTTTGGAATTTTATCACCTTTAGATCTTATGCATGTTGTGTCTCTAATTCTTAGATGTGTTGTTGGCTCTTGGATTCATCTTACACACTCAATTTTTGCATTTTTCCTCAGTTTTATTTATTTATTTCTGGGCAGGTTTCAGCGCTCCCCTGCCTCTACCAATAGGGCACTAACACTCCCTTGAAGGCTCTCACATAGAATTGTAACACTCTGGTGCCCTTGACACTAGAGAATTGGTACTTTTTCTATTAAGAATCTTCTTGGGAGTTGATTTATCAGTCTTCTTTTTGTTGATTCATCTGCTCAGGGTTAATACTATCTTAGTGTGTCCTTGTTTAGCCTCCAACTTTTTGATTTCTAAGGATTGATGATGTTTTGTTTGGATTTTTGACATCTATTTTCCTTTCTTTGATTCACTCTTCTTCCCTGAGATTTGGATTCGATCTACTTCTTTCTCACTTATCTGATTGAATGAAATTTGTTGTAAGGAAGTTCAAAGATTTATTCACTATTTCATTTTGATCTTTGAGGTCTTTTCTCCATTCATTTCCTCCTGTCTGGATTTTGTTTATTTTTTTTCTTGTTTGATCACAATGAGGATGTGTTTTGTTTATGTGAAGTTTTCTTCCGATTTCTTAAATCTCACAGATCTTGAAGTCTGATTAACATAGAAATATTTACATCAAACTGATTATCAGTCACATATAAACAAAAGGATTTTTTTTTTCATGTTTGGTTTTTGGATACTAGAACCAATTTCTGAACATTTTAGCATTTTATTGGATTCTTGATTGGGGACCATTGCATGAGGTAATTGCATCTTAGTGTTTTAAAGTGAAAGGGAAAATCCTTCTCCTTCCCTTAAATAGACATTCATTGAAAGAAAATACTTCTTATAATTTCTTATGCATGTTTTGGGAATTGAGTCATAATATTATCAGTTTTCACTCTCATACACCTCTGAGTAAACAACAACCTTAAAATCAAGCGCTAAACTAAAATTTATCAGACTTTTTTACATTTTTGTTAGCAAACCTACATTAGCTTAAGGAGTAGGGATTTGGAATAGGTTGAAAGGATAACTTTCGAACGCTGTCAAACAAACTTAGCATTTTGCGATAGGGAGAGCAAATCCAATTCTTGTATCAACTTTTTGGGATCCCCATCTCACACAAGGGTTAAGTATGAGGTCGCGTTCCAAAGAGTTACATAGATTATCCCTTCATGGTTCAACCGTTCATAGTAGTTAGATCATATATTAGGGGTTCTTCTTGAGATTCAACTGTCTTCATTTGGTCTCAGTGGTTTGTGAATTACGAATCCGTTCGGGGTCCTCTGGAGTTCTACTGGTCCACTTGTCCTAAGTTCTCTTGAAGGATTTTGGACTTGTTATCCCATCCATACGTTCGGACTGGATTTTCAACTGTACCTATCCAAGGGCTGACTATGAGTTGGTGACCTTAATAGCCATAATCTTCAGGGTCTTACACAAGGTGATGGTGAAGGGAAGTCTCACTGTACTTGGAACAAACGTTGGTCAAGCTCACTCGAGCTCCTTGGAGGGTAAATCCACAATTAATACATGGAATCTTTCACCAAGGCGTAAGTCCATTAAGCATGTTGCCAACATAACCGATCCACCCGCTCTATACCTGTCCCTTCCTATATTGATCTTGCGATGTTGGATTTCATCACCAACTAGTGGTTTCATTGTGGGAATTTTTGTTTGATTCTTTGCTTCTTAGATTCATAGCATGTGTTGTTTGTTTTACTTAGTGGACCTTAGGTCTAGTCAGTGTTAATGGAATCAACACCTGGGAGTACCAATGAAGTAACCCCTTGTCCCGGGGAACTTTTCACCTTTCCTTCTTTTGATAACATTGGTTCTCCGTACATTGCCACACTGATTATTCCGAGACTCACCATCGGATTATCGGTTTGGTTGTTCCCCACTCTGGTGATATCGAATCCTCCCAGTTCTTCAGCTGCACCTAATGCTTCATATGTAATTACACCATCCACACATCAACCTCATGTCAAATTTTATCCCATTAAGTCTCCTCCCCTTTCTCCTTCTTCGCCTAGTGAAAGCTCTAAAGCAGGTAGCCAGGTTGACAAGAAGAAGAAGAAGAAACAAAAAGAGAATAATAAGAAGAACCCAAAAAGGACCAAGCCTCCAACCATATAAGATGTTGGATCCAAGAAACCAGCTACTTTTAATCGTACTGGGAGTGTTGATGAGATCGACAAGATTAAAATGAAGAATCTGAAGCTCAAATTCCATTGCAGTCTTTTTAAGGGTGAACACTTTCAGAGGGATTTCCCTGGTCTTCCCAAGGTCTTAGAAAAGTGGTCCTCCACATCATTGGCCAATGCTCGATATTTTGGTGACGCCTTGTCAAATAGGGATGTTAAGGTTGGTAGGAAGAAGACAACTATCAAATTTCCTTGTATGTTATGCGAAGGTGATAATTATTCTCACCTTTGTCCTCGTATGGACGAGGATTCTTCTATTCTGGAAAAGATTCAACTCCCAACCGATTATCGTAATATTTCCCCCAACCCATCGTTAGCTGATGGAATGGTCAATCTAGTTCCATCCTCGATCGATCTGGTTGATTAGGTGGTCAATCTAGTTTCATCCTCGGTTGAACCACTAACCAAAGTAGTTGATCCAATTTCATCCTCGATCAGCCCCACTTTTCATCTGAAAAGTGAAACCCAAGTGACTGATCCAATCCCATCATTGGTCAGTCCCACCCTTCATCTGAAGAGTGCCAACGTGGTCAATCCCACTCCTCCTCTGATGAGTGCCAAAGTGGTTTCTCCAGTCCCTTCATCAGTCAGTCTTGTTGATCATGTTGTCAATCTAGTCACGTCCTTAATTGAACCAGTTGACAAAGTGGTTGATCCCATCTTATCTCGATCCCACTCTCCCGTTAGAGAGTGCAACCCAAACAGTCGATCTGTTTCCACCTGTCGACCCCATTCTCCGCTTTGAGAATGAAACACAAGTGGTTTATTTGATGTCATTATCAATCGATCCTACTCTCCCACTAGAGAGTAAACCCGATTATTCCCACGTTTTTTGCATTGATACAAAATCTACCATGCTGGGGGGCATTCCTCCCTCTCCTGCGAAACCCCGTCCAATTAATGAGGCCATCCTTTTTTATTGGGGTGTGCTAACTAGACCTCGTCTTCCCTCTCACATTCCCTTCAATATTACAATACAGGTTTGTGGTCGGGATGTTCCTCATGCGCTGATAGATGAAGGTTCGTCCGTTAGTATTTTGTCCTCTATTACTTGGCAAGATTTGGGTTATCCTCATCTTGTGTCAGTTACCCAGACTCTGTTCACTTTTAACAGAAGAACCAGTCACCCTTTACGGATCCTTCCTCAGTTTCCTATAACTTTGGGAGGGAAAACGACCTTCATTGATGTTATGGTAGTCCAGGACCCCTTGGATTTCGATTTACTCCTTGGGTGAGATTATGTCTATGCCATGAAATCTATTGTGTCCATTCTTTTTCATGTGATATCTTTCTCGCAAGATGGAAGAATGGTGACTATTGATCAACTTTCATTTTTTTTCCACGACTTGACCATCAACTCAATGAACTCCCTAAATGGTTCTTATATGCAGAGGGTATCACCTCCGCCACAGGTCAATTATGTGGCGTTATCTCCCATGCCTTCTGCTGCCGATGAAGATGACTTAGATCCAGCAGTTGACATGGTGATATATTCGGTAGGGTCTTTAGAGTTCCTTACCCCTGACGTGACCCTTGATATGTGTTCCTTCCAGAGCATTGTTATTCCATCCAGTGAAGATCTCTTGGAAGTTATGATTGAGTTTTGTCCCTTGACATGGTTTCCTTCCAGAGAATTATCCTCTTGGAAGACATGATAAAGAAGATTCCATGAGAATAGTTTCTATTCTCTGTGGCAAGCTCGTTAAAAAATGAAACAAAAGTTATGAGTGCATTTTTATTCTCTCTGGCAAGCTCGTTAAAAAATGAAACAGAGGCCATGAGCATAGTTTCGCTTCTCTGTGGCAAGCTCGTTAAAAAATGAAACACAAATATGGGGATTCAACCTGAAGCCCTGAGCATAGTTCTTTTCCTGTGTCAAGCTCATTAAAAGATGAAACAATCACCTCTCCCGTCAAGTCGAGTCTTTCATTAGGTCTCATTTTTGAACCTTCATTTCATCCACCTCTATCCTTTTTCTCCATCTAGTACATAAATTGGTGACAACCTCAAAGTCGGTGAATGAATTGAAGCTTGGGGGGGCATGTCTCCAACCTTTGATTATCATTCTAGAGTTATGCCACTAGCTTTTTCAGCTGGGGGCAGAGTACCAACCATCTATGGGTATCCCAAACTTTGGATATTATGTTGGGAATTTAAAAGCATACATTTAATTTTGTTTCAAGCTTGTGTAAAAATGAAACCAATACCAAGATTATTCTTTGTTCTTTATCGTGCTTGAAAATACATGAGAATGAAACCGAGTAGAATTTTATCATTTTTTCGGACTCATAAAGGTTATACAAAAAAGGAACCCCCTAGAGTCTCCTTTAAGCTCTTTTCAGACTCTCTAAACATGAAAAGATTGTTGAGTGATCTTGCTTCCGTTCACACTCGTTAAAAGGTTTGAAAGGGCATCTTTTGAGTGATAATTTATCTCTTTTTTGGCCTCGAGAGACTAACATTATGAAAAAGGACAACACTGGAGTCATCTTTAAGTTCTTTTCAGACTCTCTAGACATGAAAAATCAACGAGTTTACCTTCTCTGGACTCGTTAAAAAAATCATACATTGAAGGGCCCATACGGGACTGAACCCTTACTTCTTCCAGTTTGTTAAACAAAGGAAGAGGGACTTATCGAAGGTGAGTTATATTGAGCATGAGTTACCCTCCTCCAACTCGTTAAATTAAAAAGAGGTACTCGTTTATCTAGATGGGGAAAAAAATTGAAGGAAGCAAGCCAAGCCGTTTTTGCGAACATTACAGGTCACTCTTACGGTCGCCGTTGAACACGACACTTTGTCTTTGCATACATTTTAATCCACTGAACCTCTGCACTAAACCAATCCTTTGAGTTTCTTTACTCCTTTGGGTCACCCGAAAAAAGTCACAGTGTCCATTGCATCGTCATGTTTTGGTCCATGTCATGTTTTTGCTGTTGTGCCTTAGTGTTTAAGGGAAGTATCTGCCTTGAGAGTCAACCATCAAAAATATCCTGTTTCAACACCTGTGTTAGTCCATGTTCATTTGATATACCAATTTACATATCTATGTTAGTTTCATGTCGTTGATGAGGGATACATCAAGGCCCTCCTTCGACGAGTTTGTTCCTATCGACTTCAACACATTATCCGGGAACTAGACTTAGAAATGAGTTAGTACCTTGAGACTTGCATGCCTCAATGACAGGACTCCTCGCTTCTGATAGTGGGTTTACATCATTGAACCTTGATCGGATGATGCCATAGATGTTTGACTTCAAATCATCTATTCACATTCGCTGGAATGATCTAGGGTACCTTGGGAATCATTGACATCAATGGTGACTTCTCTTGCACTTGTTAACGATTTACCTCATTGACTGGTAATCGAGTGGTTTCTACCATGTTCGACATTAAGACATCTATTCACATGGTTAGACTCGTACCACATCAGGATCGGTAAGAAGAACCTGGGTTGAGTGATCACTCTGGTATGTACTTTTCCCAGGTTGCAACGGATTTTCTCTTGAACATTGACACATATACTATCACATAGATCCACTTTGTATTGGTCCGTGGCTATGTCTTGTCTCATAGATCCACTATGTATTTTTCGTGGCTATGATCAATTCATGTCATGGAAGTATAGATCCACATTGTATCTTTTGTGGCTATACTCTTTGTTAATATAATTATGGATCTGTAGTGTATCTTATGGTGGCCATACCTTGAAAGTATTTATCACTCAAGCATAGGTATGCCTGCCTTGGGTTTGAAACATGTCATAATGTTTGTTTGATGGTTGTGTGCAGCTTCTGCCAGATTCTCCGAGTCCATACCCTTGCTCAAAAAAGTCTACAAAGTACTTCAATAATCATGTATTCTAACTTCGCACTTTGGGGGGAAATCTGTTACAGATCAAAATTAATCGTTTCAATGATGACCTATTGTCGTCATTACAAGTGTCGCATCTTGGCCACAAGTGTCGCAAACATCATATTTCCATCTCGATTATGTCGTGTCTCTAACGACATCACAAGGACACTTGAGACACCCTCAAAGACTGGTTTAAGAAGGATAAATCATATGATGAAGAGTACAAATCTTTTTCCATGGAAATAACCAATCAAAAGTCATTTTTGAAGGCCAAAGCTCCCCTACCCACTGTCAGGGAGTGCCAACACTCCCTACCTTTCTTTGGGGCATTGTTCTAGCACTCTGTGCACCCTTTTGGGGGGGCGTTGGGATTTTTTAACACTTTTTACCCTTCTTTGGGGGAGAATTTGAACACTCTGTGTCCCATTTTGAGGGAGCATTGGGCTATTTGAGGGAATATTTGACTGTTGACGAAAATCAGGGAAAACTCCCCCTCATCTCTAGAGTTAGTTGGATTCAAATCAGGGGTCAAGGCTGGATCTTAGGGAGGATCCACAACTGATGGAGAAAGATCCTCAACCTATCCCAATAATCTCTAAGGTGGTTGGGCCTCTCCAAGATTATATAAGGAAGCATTTTCATGGTGAAAAGCAGATGGCAGTTTAAAGGCATCAAACTTATGATCTCATAAGGGAGAATTATCAGTGAAGGCATATTCATTTTGATGGTGGATTATTTGAGTAAGGGGATGGATAAGAAGAGATGGAAGAGGTTGTTGCAACTTCATCAAAGGTCTGTAAATATTGCTATCTAGTTCTCATTAATACATGTGCTTGGCCTGTTTCTTTCAAGGTTGTGTATGTTTACATGAACTTGTCTTTGATAGATAGATCTAGTTTTGGATTAACCATGGTATAATAGGAAGTTGTTTTGTTTTTGTTGTTATTAGATTGCAGGACTTGTTGAAGAGCTTGGGGATCAAGGCTCAATTTGAATTGCGCAAGGAAAAACATCGACAAAAAGGTACATTCTTCTTCCTTTTCTCTATTTGGTTGACTTAGCTAGGTTTAAAAGGATATCATTGACCAAAGTTAGCACCTTTTTGTCTTCATCTTAGAGATTTAGGGTTCAAGAGGAAATCCACTTGTCCGCAGGGGGATTTTCCTATAACACCTGTACAGTCAGCTTCCACGTGGCATGGTACGAACTATACAATCATCATTTGTTTTGTCTGTTTGGAAAAATGAACAGATAACCATATCAGGAGCATATGATGTTTGTTTGAGCCTGTTCAAGTTGCGTGGGGTTTGTATTAGTGAGGTCCATGCACACGTTCGTTTTGAATCCATTATGAGAACTTTTATTTTTAGGCCTTTCTGAGCGCCATCAAGCTCCTCGATCAAAATATGGATCAAACATACATGATATTACAAAACATTTATCAAGGGGTATGTGAATATCACTATGCCGATGGAGAAACTACTTAAGAAGGATACTAAATTCCAGTGGAATGACAGCTGTCGGCAAGGATTGGACACCTTGAAGGAGAAGATGGTCACAACACCCATCTTAGTCTTTCCAGATTGGGAGAAGACATTCCATGTACATGTAGATGCATCAGCCATAGCCCTGGGAGATATTCTGGTGCAACCAGGAGCAGGGGATTTGGATCACCCCATAGCGTTTGCAAGTAGAAAACTGTCAGACTCCGAGAAGAACTACAACACTACAAAGCGAGAAGGTCTGGAAATGGTTTATGCACTTCAAAATTTCAAGAATTACCTATTTGGAAAACATTTTAATATGTTCATAGATCATTCATCCCTTAAGTACCTAGTCAACAAGGTAGTGTTGGGGGGTATATTCTGTCGATGGTTACTCCTTTTTCAAGAATTTGACTTTGAAGTCATAGTGAAACCAAGGAAGTGGAACGTAGGACCTGATCACTTATCAAGGGTCATCAATGGTGAGGAGCCTACAAACTTAGAGGATACCTTCCTTGATGCACAATTATTTTCATTTCAGATCACAGATTATTATTTTGCTGACATTATTGAGTATTTAAGCATAGGGACTGCGCCACCGGAACTTAACACTGTGCAGAGGAAGAATCTGGTTGTTCGAGTAGTTGACTACCAGTTGATCGTTGAGCATTTATACAAAACGGGGGCAGATAACATCTTGAGAAGATGTGTTATATAACATGAAAGACCAAGGATTTTAGTAGAATCCCATGAGGGAATAGCAAGGGGACATTACGCAGGAAAAGATATCACACAGAAGGTATCGTGTGCAGGAATATGGTGGCCGACCATTCACAGAGAATCAAAAGAGTACTACCAGAAATGTGATGTATGTCAGAGGGTCAGTAAAAGAAATAGAAGGGACGATATGCCCCAACGACCATAAGTAAATTTGAAGGTATTTGAAAAATGGGAAATATATTTTGTGAGATGAATTAACCCACCAACCAAAATGACAGGAGAAAGGTACATTATCACCATGACAAAATACCTGACAAGATGGGCGAAATCAACCCCAGTCAAATATTGCAGCACGGAGACAACAACAAACTTTCTGTTTGAGCAAGTGATCACTATATTTGTTTGCCAAAGGATTTTGATGAGTGACCAAGGCACTCACTTCATTAAAAACACTATTAAGGCTATGACTGAGGAATTTTAAGTCCATCATCAAAATATTACACCATATCATCCACAAGCAAATGGAACAGTAGAAGCCTTTAACAAGATTCTCGAAAATGCATTAACGAAGATCTGTAATATCAATAGGGATGATTGGGACCTAAAGATACCAACAATATTGTGGGCATACATGACCACATGTAAGAGTTTGATAGGACAAATGCCATTCAGATTGGTATATGGACAAGAAGCAGTGGTGCCACTAGAACTTTTGGTACCTAGTCTGCGTGTAGCAGTGATTATGAGCATGAAAAAATGAGGCACAGTACAGGACAGACAGAATCAACTCATGATCATGGAGGAAGATAGAATCCTAGCGAGGTTCCATCATGAGGTTCAGAAATCAAGGGACAAATCTTGGCATGACAAACATATCATGAGGAAAATATTCAAGGAAGGAGACTTAGTGTTGATGTATGACAGTAAATCCCTTCAACACCTAGGAAAGTTCATAATGCATTGGATGGGACCATATGAGGTCAAGACTATCACAGACGGAGGATATGTACAACTGAAGGATTTGGAAGGGACAGAATTGAAGGGCATGATCAATGGGAGTCGACTGAAGCTATAGAAGAACAGTCGACCACCAACAACTTGACAGTTACTGCACACAAAAAAAAAGAAGAAAAAAACTGTGCGGAAATCCACATGCACAGGAGAGCAAATCAGTGCGACAAAAAAAAAAAGAGCTTGTGTGCACAAGTCATTGAGTTAGCGCAACAAAATAAGAATTATATGCCAGAAGCAAAGGGTATAGAATCCAAGGACTCCGCATGCCTAAAAATCCTAATGCACCGGAAAATGGACCAACGGTTGGACAATGCGACAATTTTAAAAATGGAGGTTGCAGAAATCAGGCGCCAACTGGCCGTAGCAATCGAAACTGCAACAACCCATACACAGAGGTAAAGATCGTAGCGCGACGGAAAGGGAAAATTTTTGAAAACAAGATTCAAAGTACATCAGTTAACACATACAAGGGTACCACATGCACAGAAAAACCACCAATACACTCAACAAGAGAAGTGTGCATGGAAGAAACAGACGTAGGGACCCAAGAAATCCCTGAGGCAAAAGAAAAAAGCGCAGGGACACATGAAATTCCTGAGCAGGAAGAAGAAGGGACAAGAACCTAGGATATTCCTGAGGCCAGAGAAATAGGGACAACCACTGCAGGGTATACCCAGATGACCACTAGTCCTGAACCATCAGCTACCCAGGAGAAGCGGTCGGGGGAGCGCACTAGTGGTGGCCGAAATAAGGAAAAGGCACACAAGACAGAGCCATATCTCACTAACCCTAGATGATGTGGAGTTAGTGGCGACAAAAGTCGAGGAGAGACTGGTTGAAGTATGGGAGAATGCAGAGAAGCACAGGGATTCAATCATCGATCAAGTGCAAGAGGTGAAAACTGCGCTAGAGTAGTTAAGGATCAGTCCAGCACAAACACCAAAATAAACACCCACACAGGCTAAGGAAGCAGTGTCAGTGCCTGAGACAGTGCAATTTGTAGAATAGTCGAGCACCAATTTCATCATCACATCGGAGATGATGTTCATTGATGAAGAAACAATGCATAAACCCCTTAAATATGTCGAGACGTTGGATGTGGCATTGGTCAAGATTCCAATAAAAGCATTGTACAAACTTAAGGTGAGCGTCGCATAGGAGATTTAGTCTAGAGAAAGAGAGAACACCACAAACCTACAGGTAGCCCAGATCGAGAATATATCGATGAAATCCCTTAGCCTTGAAGTGCAACAGAAAGAGCGAGCGCAACAAAACATGGAGGATATGGAGCAAGAAATCCACATGTTGTTTCAAGCAATTCCTAAAAGCACAAGCGAGGAGGCAGGGTCATCGGAAGAGAAGCTGTGCAGGATAGAGCAGACTATCCAAGAATACAAGGATAAGATCAAATATCTAGAGGAGTGTGTCACATCCACTACTCCTCCATAAGTCAAACCGCAACGAGAACAGGAGGCAACAACAGCTGCAGAGGCCATCAGCCAAAGCATACTGAAAGTCACCGAGTTGTTAGTGTAGAGAGAGAAACTCTGGACTCACCTCCTAGAGGATGGGAGCCTCCACGAACTACAAGACAAGGAAACCAACATCCACACAACAATGATGGAGGTGAATCAATGATAGAAAGCAATGTCACTACTAGAGAAGATCAAAATGATCACCAAGATGAAGGCCTTGCAGTTGGAAGAGAAAGAGTTGCAAGCACAAAAGACAGCAAGAAAGGTGTTGTTGGAGCCCCTGTAAGAAAAGGCAGAGAAACTGGTCATGGAGAGTGATGCAACTAAGAAGAACATTGAGCATATTGGATCCGAAGGAGAAGAAATAATACAGTCTCCTATCATAGAGTAGGTGGTCACCACTATGATCGACAAGAGCAGTCAGGCTCACCAACAGTGCTAGCGTATGACATAAATGTAGGATGCATTGCAACAGGCAGTATCTGAAGTAGGAAGCAAGTAGTGATAGTGGAATAAGTTGAGCAATGACTCAGGAAGAGTCACGATGTTAGTGTTGGGGGCCTTTTGGGCATAGGCCCATTTTGGGGAAAATGCACAATGTGGAGGAAAGATAGTTGGCATAAAATCATGTGAGGCGCGCATGCAAGAAGAAGGGAAATAAAGACAACTAGCAGGAAAAGAAGTGGACAAAAACACGCATGTAGAGGAGAAAAAAACGCAAGGCCAACATGAAAGAAGACCTAACTAGGTTACGGTTTTGGTAGGAGAATGTAAGGGTTGATGAGACAAGAATAGATATAAATAGACACCTAGGAGGTCTAGGGGGGTGTCGGTTGTTGTTTTGTTATGTGTTACTGGCATGAGATAGAGTAACAGGTCAATAACATGACTGTAATCTAATACCTTTTTGTAAGTTGTTGAGTTGTAGGAGAGAAAAGTGGCTAGACCTCGAGGGTTAGATCTCAGGCTGAGGAGCCTGGTGCGATCTATTCAACCTTGTAAAGGTCGAGGGGTATGTTTGATGAATGTATGAACGAAGTTGTAGTGCATGCGGTGCCTTATGAAACATAATCATAATAAAAGAGCAAGAGAGCCATATATTTGTGGATTTAGACTAGGGGGGTGAACCATGGTAAAACTTGTGTTATGTGATTAAATGTTTTCCTCTCTTTTACTGTCTAGGAGTAGATGTTAGAATGATATATGAATGAGCTAATGAATATGATTACATTACATGCATGATTGAGAATAACCGCATATTGCCTTAATATTTAGATAGGATTCGTAGCATGCAAGTCACATATCCCCATTCAGTCCTGGACTACAAGAACTTGAGTATTGCAGTCACCCATTAAGACTATCTTGGGTGAGACTGTACAGTGCACTCTGTTTGTTGTGCTACCTTCTTGTTTACCAGGAGGGCCGATAGTTTTAGAGGCTTTGTTGGATCCCTAGTAGACCTGAACCTGGGTCAATCATGTTAAAGTTATAACTCAGAGATAAGCAACCAACACCTGTCTTACTATAAAATGTGTGTCTAAGACTCATATGACCTCCAAATTGAGTGGTTCAAATTGTGGAGATTGTATTTTATCATTTTATATATATTCATACTTTATTTGTGCAATTTGAAACCTAAAACCCTCTAGTGTGCATAAAGGCTAAAAGCTACCTTGTAAATGAAAAAAAATGCATAAAAAAGCATGAAAACAAGGCATGATGAAATATGTACGCCCTAGGAATAAAAATCCATTTATGGTGATGGTAATTTAGAAGTTATGCATTACAGGACTGCAAATTTGTTGGAAACCCTAAAGAATGTATACTAGGGTGATTTATGCCTAGAATTTAGTAAAGGGTTTAAATATACATTAATATTTGACAATTGTACACACACACTAACTAAATTGAAAAAATGAGTACTAACTACTTATGTCCATGATCTCGATGAGGTAGGAACTTCTACAAGAACATCACACATAGGCTAGTTGTTAGTTGCATTTCCATTGTGAAGAGACGCAGAAACCATCAGAGATTAAAAGGTTATACGAATGAATAATAATTAAATAAATAAACAAACATATTAGCATGTATGATACTCCAGAAAGAATAAAATGGAATACATGAATGCAAAAAATACTTTTTTTTTTTTTTTTAAACTGTAATTTCTGCATTTGTGCAAAATGCATGCTCGAGTATTAACACACCTGCAATTTGAGTGATTCAATATTCTGAGGTTGTATTAGATAATTTTAGACCTGTCTACATAGTTGTATTTTCATTTTCAAACATAACAGTGGTTGCTATGTAAAAGAGAAAAATCTACCATGTAAATTGAGACACCAAAACAATAGAAAGTGACCTAATGGAAATGAACACCTATGCTTCTATATAGCTCCAAATTTAGTGATATAAGATTTGGGGTGAATTTAATAACATTCCAAATCTATATATTTCATATAGAGTGGATATTAAAAACACTAAGGACTTCTACCTTGAACGAAGATTCAATACCTTTTGTAAAATGAAGGGTAAAATTTTCTGATTGTAAAATGCACACCTAAGACTCATATGACCTCCAAATTGAGTGGTTAAAATTGTGGAGTTTGTAGTTTACCATTTTAAGTCTTTTCATACTTTAGTTGTGCATTTTGAAACCTAAAACCCTCTAGTATGTATAAAGGATAAAATCCGCCTTGTAAATGCAAAAAACAATGCATGAAAATAGGGCATGATGAAAAATGCATGCCCTAGGAAGAAAAATCCATGTATGATGTTGGTAATTTAAAATTTACATGTTACGTGAATGTGGATTTTTTGTAAACCCCAAATACTGTATACTAGGGTGATTTGTGCCTAGAATTTAGTAAAGGGTTGAAATATACATGAATCTTTGGCAATTGTGCACACACACTAACTAAAGTAGCAAAATGAGTACTAACTAACTGTGTCCATGAGATCAATGAGGAAGGATATTGTACAACCAAATCACACATAGTCTAGTTGTTAGTTTCATTTCCTTTTTGAAGACCTGCATAAATGATCAGAGAATAAAATGTTATATGACTGAATAATAATTAATTAAATAAACATACATATCAACATGTATGGGACTCTAGAAATACTAAATTGGAATACTTGAATGAGTTTCTCTTGGTTTCAAGAATAATTTATTCTCTATTGAACATGGAAAATTACATGAAGGTGGAATCTCATTTGACCCCTCTCTGCATCACTCTCAATTCCCCATACCCAATCTATCTACTGGGAAATAATTGCAAGTGTCATAGTACGATTCATGCATAGAAAGTAGTGAAACAAAATTTAAAGGTAAATTAAAGAAAGAAAGTGTGTGTATATATGTGGTTTTGTACATACAAAACATATAAAATCCATCCATAAAAATGTAGCAAAACATATTATATATGTGATAAACAACCCTTTTAAAATATCACGCTTACCCCATATCATTGTATATATTCCATAAAAAATGTGCATTTTTCTTTGTTCTCCTCCGTGGTTGAAGTTACAGTGTCACATTCCATCTTATACAATGTATCAACATCCATTTTCATTCATATTCCTAGAAACACCATTAATATGTGCATACTTTTTCTAAAGACATACCTCTGCTGAAAAAGCTCGTCTATACCATATTTTCATCAAAGAAAAAAATGTCATTCTTTATTCCATAAACATCATAATATGTCATTCTTTATGTCATAAATTCTTTGTATTCCATTATAATGATGAACCATGAATCCAAGAAGGATAAGTGATGATTAAATACCCAACAACTGATTATTTGTTTTTAAATCCAAGTCATTATATTCATTTCCCTTATAGGACATAGTATAGGCATGTATAGAACAAAGTATAGAACATAGTATAGGCATGTATAGAACATAGTACACGCATGTATATAATAGAGTATATAACACAATGTATTTGGGAAAATTCCCTAATAAGGTATGAGCTTGGCTAGTTTCATTCATTTTTTCTTCAGGCCTTAACCATTTTTTGGAAGCTATATCAAGCTCTGTATATCTATCATATGATGGAATTTAGGAAATAAAGTTTACATTTTCCATAAAAATGAAAATCATCTATTAACTTGCATACAATAGTTTGAACTTTCAAAACACCATCCATATATTGAAATTTAGTTATATCATCCCTTGATTTTATTATCATATCTTCATATTCTTCTTGTTGAACAAAATTTATATTTTTATCCCAACATGAAGGTAGTGCCACTTCAACTAATTCATTGAATATTTTCATGAAGGTTTCAGTACTTCTCTGAATTGAACTACATTTATTTTGAGGATGCTATATCAAATTCTTCTTTTTTAATATCTTTTGTAGCATCCATAATTAAATAAGTACTAACATTGATACCCAAATCCTTTAACTGATTCTAAGTATTAGAGTTAACATTTTTGGGAAGATATATCATTTTTGTAATAGACTCAACATTGATATAGAATATAATGGACCCATTTTTAGATACCACGACCCTTTTTTAAGAAACATAGTTCTTTGCACACCAGGAGACAAACCCGAGAAGATAATATGTTTGAGGAACTATGAATTTACCCAAGTTCAACTCCCATATATGTAAATAATCATGTAAATCCATAAATATATCACAGGCTAACTTTCTTAACTCATAAGGCTCAAACTGTGATAGAACAGTTTCAAAAATTTCACAATCATGGTCAATTAGGAATTTCTCATCTGAGGCTGATGGTTGACCAAACTGACTACCTTTCTCCATATATCCTTATTTTAAACAATAAGAACATATTTTAAATAAGGAAATGATATCACTACCCAAAATTATTTGTCGATGGAGAATTTGCTTGCTTTTAGTGGAGTCTACTATACTCATAACATAGTGTACCTTGTGCATTTACCTTCAGGGTTTATTGTTTTAATTAAAAAAAAACCTTTGAATTACACTGATGTGCCTCCTTTTTTATTTGGCTTACATCACCATGCCAATTTTCATCCATTCGTGCATTTTGGGGGTGAGATAAATTGGTTTGATAATATCACCCCCACATACTTAAATGAATAAGGATATGACACGTTATTAGTCGTTAATAAAATGATTTATAATTTAGGCCTCTGACCCCTTTTAATCCAACATACACTTTCCCTGGCCGAAATAAACTAAGGCCATCGATATCGGATCTATATTTTTGGTCTAATTGTTTTGGCTGGTTCTTTTTTGCATGTACAAAAATATGGAAAAAAGATACAGTATACAGGGTATCAAACCTAAAGTTAGGAGTGAATGATAGGGAAAAATTGAAGTGATTTGAACTCGAACAAAACCATTGTAAACCATTCATATTGAACAAAAAACTACAGGATCTACATTCTCTATCTACATAAAAAATGAGGCTACATACTAAAGAAATTGTGGGTTTGATCCCTCCTTCGATGCACAAGGGAGGTGGATCTTTCCTTGTATGGGCCTGCTCCTCTGTGCACTCTCCTTACTAGAAGGTGGGGTCGATCCAATGAAAACGTCAGTGGGTTTCTCCTATGCACACTCTCCGTATTGGAAGATGGGGTAGATCAATGCAGTGGTCAACAGGTTTGGAGTGGGTTTATTTGGTCGGGGGTTTGTTACAATAGTGTATTTTTTATCTTTGATTTTTATTTTATTTTATTTTGTTTATTATATATTTGTTTTATTTTTATTTTTATTTTTTAATTGTTATTTGTTTATAATATAATTTGTATTTAAATACATAAATAATATGTGTTATATAGTTATAAATAAATCCCTTAACCCCTAAGCCCCCCTAATACCATAGCCACTAAATCCCTTAATCCATAAATCCCTTAAGCCCTAAATCTCCTAACCCCTCAATCCCTAACTCCTAACCCCTAACCCTAAACCATGTCCATCAAAAAAACATTTCTTTGTTAAAAGTTGTAATGGATGCCATATGACACTTTCATATCAAAGATTCCATTTAGGGCATGGGTAGTGGTTTTGGAGCATACACATGGTTCCTATGGTGAATTAGGGTGGAGGTTTAGAAAGTTACCAAGGTTATTGGGTGGAGGGTAAAAATATTGTGGTAGATTATCAATATGGATTGATAGTTAAAATCAATCAACACATGCTCAAAATGGGTTAGAAGGTTATAGGTTGGTGGGTTATGAGAGAAATCAAGTTCAATGAATTCTAAGAAACTAATGATACATATAATAATATGGAGTAAAACTTAACAACAAACAATTAACCCATATAAGAAAATACTTTAAAGAGAATACATCATAGAAAATATATAATCACATACCTTGACCTACATTTCAACAATTCAATATCATTGATATTCATCTTCGTCCAACTCCAAATCTATATCATCCAGTTTGAAATCGATGTTAAAAGGATTTGGCATAGAAACATCATCATCAATGTCATTTTCGATAATTTCATCATTGATATGATCATCGAGAACATTTCTATCTACATCTATCTCAACTTCTTTGTCTTCTTCATCTAACGTGTCTACTTGCTCCTCTGCATCATCTTCTTCTTTAATATCATCTTCTTCTGCTACATTATACCTTAAATTCCTTCCTCTTGGATCATATCTAACAACATATGACCATCCTGGTTTACTTGGAACACATGAGTAAAAGACTTGCTCAGATTTGATTGGAAGAACATAAATCTCAGTACCCAGCTCAAGTGTCCTTATATTAACCATGGTAAATCAATTATCATGCTCAATAACAGTTCTTTCAGGATCACATTCATTCATCTATAACATGTACCATTTGACCTCGAACATGACTATTTTAAAGGATTTAAAGCCACATTCAAGTGTATCATTCAAATACCCATAGTATCTATTTTAAGATAGCTATGGATGTTCGTCAGTTCTAGAGGAAGCATTAGTGACTTGAAATACTACAATCATTCCACAATCAAAGGTTTTTTTCTTGTCAACCAACGTTTTGATGTGAAATTTACAGCCATTGCACCACATAGCCTTGTGGTGTTTCAACTGCATTATGTCCAACATGTAAAAAATGTATTGTCAATTAATTAACTTATTTAGAATTAGTAAATATTTTAAGAAATTAACATAACACATACATTAATATAATGGAAAATAAGAAAAAAAATGTGAGTGGATATAATTTCATGTTTATCATTTAAATCATATGCTAAATCAATTTCCCCTATTTATGATTGGTATCTTGATTACGATGAGCCTCTTTAACTAATGCAGCAACCCCTTCCCATGATAAACTACCATAACATTGTATACATCATTCTATTCATACCTTCATTCAATAAATATTATTTTCAATGTATAAATGTAGTGCATCGCACTCTCGACCAACTATATGAAAAAATAACAATTCATCAATAATTAGGTACCACGGAAAAGATTAATAATTGATGGAAGAATAAAAATTAAATAGGTACAATATAGATAAAAATGAATAAACAAAAGTATTGTAAATATCTATGATCTAATTACCTTTCACTTTCCTCATTCTACCTTTCCCCACATGATCTCCCCTTCAAATTTTTTGATGGAGTTGACATCCCAAATAAGAGGCACATTCATATTTGCTACTAATTTGGGAGGATACCAACTAATATACACAAAGGTTTATATACCATATATCCCTCCGCCATATAACCCTTAGGATGTGCTCTTTGTCTAAGAAAGGATTTCAATGATTTCAAATGCCTCTCCACCATCCACATTGACCTTGTGTGTATAGGTCCACACATTTCAATCTCATCAAATTGGTGTATGCAGTAGTGTTCTTGTGCATTGAAAAATGTCGAAGGTAGGTACTTTTTCATTTCACACATTAGAAAAGGAATTTCTCTCCTCCAATAATTTATATATTCTTTATGTAATTATTTAGATGAAAACCACCTACACATGATGCAATAAAATCATAGGTTTAAGTATATACATTTCAAGTAAAACACATGTGAACATGTTTTGCAACGAATAATTTTCATAGAAATCATTACTCTATTTTCCAAGATCATATATGACTTGTTTAATGTTGTTGCCAAAGTTTTCTAGAAGAGATAGAGGTAGAACTGATCCAGGTGGATATCGGTGGCCACCCACCTCTTCCAGCTAGCTCACATACAACTTTCATCTTGGTAGTTACATTTTTTTATTTTGGTAGTTTTTTTCTAGCTTTTCAGGTCCTTAAATTTCGGGGCCGTTTTGAGGCCCTAAACAACATTTTTTGGTCCTGCCACAATAACACTATAGAAAATGTTAGAGTGTGATGGTATAATATGTACTTCTTGTATAGAACTTTCCAATGATATATCATGCACCTAAAACAAAGATTGTATCCAAAAGTTACGACACTGAGAAGTTGATGTACCAACTTACCTCAACGGGGCCCACATGACTTTTGACACTTCAACTCCTAGGGTTAGGTTTTTGGATGTATAGGGATTTGGAATTCATGTTTGATGTAAAAAGGATTTTGGATCCTTATTATACTCATATTCTTGCAAATGAGTGTAGCCTTCACATCTCTTCTTAGAGATAAGTTGCCACCATTCTAGCAAGCTTGTTTCAATCTGCAATTTTATAGTTTCAACATATTTCTCATTTAATAGAAGTCAAGTTTTACTGTATCTCTATTATTATGCACTATATCTCTATGTTAATATTATATATCTATGTTTTCATTTCATTACGCTCATAAATCCATATCAAGAACATAATGTAAAAAAAAACTAAAAAAAAAAATACCACAAAGATGTATGTTGATATATGAATATAGAAAAATAATTACCTTGATGAAGGCATGCTAGTAATGATTTTTTACCCCACCAAATTCACCTTTCTTCGTTAAGTTATTATTTATGTTTGAAGCAAATCCCATGGGAAATTTAATTTTCCTGATGACCTCTTTTACAACATACTTTGTTGATATGTAAATAACCATGGAAGACTATCTCGTGTTCATCGTCACTATTTGAATTAATCACAATTTTCATGGTAAGATTGGCTTCCTGAATGTCACTACAATTTTGCCAATTTTTTCTTTGTCACTCCTTCCCTCTAAGATTCTGCATAATGTTTTTGTTACATTCTTCCCAATATGCATTGTATCAAACAAATGATCGATTTTTAGGTGCTCATAGTAGGGAAACCTTCTAAACTATATAGGGTATGTTTTCATTCATTGTGGAAGCCCATTAATTCCTTGACGAAATTTATGAAAAATAAATGAGATTACAACAACAATTGTTAGATACAATAAATAGAGTTCAATACCAATTCAAATTTTAAAACATTAATATATATGATACATAGACTAATTTCTTATGTTGATGGTTTCTATTATATTCCAACTTCCATAGGTGAGGTGCCATTCTTCATGATTTTATTCGAGTTCTTCTTTCAAATTGAAAATATGTTTTTTTGTAGTTCGATACCTATGGTTCTTAGGGAGGAAGTTCCTATACTCATCAAACACATTTCCTAAAATTCTTGAACGATTATATTTCATCCTAGGACCACATACTGGACATGCAAATTTACCTTTTGTTTGAAGGCCTATAACATATGGATTAATGTGAATAACAATTATATACCAAGGAATTTTTAAAAAACATGCATGATATTTTAAAAACATTGTATACTATTAAATTGCAGTAGTACATTACATACCACAAAAATGTGTTAGCCTTGATGCATCTTGAATTGTCCATGTAAGTATTCATGGAATTTAAATTTATTTTTCCCTATTGGTCTAGAGATGTCATACATAGTGATGCTAGACCATAACTTTAGTATCTTGTTGATAAGAGACTCAATATATACATTCATATATTTAACTTGGTACTCACCTAATTGATTGAAAATACACATCATTCTACTTTGTATATATGTATATATAATAAATTATGCAACGAACAAGAAAACTGAAATGTTACGTTCAAAACATTATCATAAACAAATACCTAGAACAATCATTGCCAACATTTTGTGCTCCCTCTTTATTGATATCAAAGGAGGAATATTATTGTTTATAAAAAAAATAGGCCACACTCAGTAAATATACCTGATCTCTCCAAATGGATTGACACCATCAAATACAAATGAAAGCCTAATACTATGAGGTTATTCTTTAAAATTTTTCCATATTTCTTAGATGTTCCTAAATGATGAACCATCTGTAGGCATATGAAGAACACCATCGTCACTTCTATTATGTGCATGGTAATCCACAAATTTTGCTATACTTTAGCACTTGAATAGTCATTATAAACGTGGAATTATGGGAATATGACAAAGAACCTTGTGATGCATGTGTTGTGTTACTTGATCGGTTCGATCTCTACTTATTTGACATTTTGAAATTTTGTTTCCGATGAATATTTTCCATAATATATAATATGATCATTAGGACATGCATCAATAGCTTGGTACTCCATTCCAATATCTTTCATAATGGAAGATAATTCTTGGTATGTGCGAGGTAAAGTATTTGATGATGGTAGGAGAAATTCACCTAACAATCTACAATGAAAAATATAACTACTTAATGTAAATAATATTGAGATTAAATATTGCATCTTTAATTTATGAATTAATTAATAACACTAAGAATAGAAAAACAAAACAAAACTAGACCTTTTATGTATATGTGACAAATTATATTACATACCTTAGTATCTGGGTGAGACAAGTGTTTGAAAAGCCATTCAATACCTTCAAGTTCACCAACAACAATATAGCAGAGAGAAGATTTGTCCTCAAGCCTTTGTAAAGGGGTTTTTGTGACTTCACAATCTAAGGAACATCATAAATATCATCAAAATTGTCATCCATTGGAGAAAATGTGTCCTGGATCAATCTATTTATGCTTCCATTCTCAACTATACTATTATCAATGTCATATTAATCCATATGACTAACTTGATCTCCAATATTATCTCCATATTCCTCAGTCTGTATAATAAGATTTCTACTACTACTTTGCCCATTCCCAAGACCACACTTAGGACGCCCTTTCTTTATAATTACAATAAATCAAATGATATTAATGTATGTAACAAATATTGAAAGGATATAAAGTTCTATGAATACAATCAGCACAAAAACATATAATGACTATTAACTTACCAAGGGACCATATTCATACCCCCCTTTTACTTGTCCAAACTGTTTATAATGAATTTTAGTTGTTATTATTAAAATTCTTTTTCTATTGAAGCCCGTGCATTGATTGCAAGGGAAATACAATTTTCTATCACCATTTTCTTCCAATGTCACAAATAACCTTTGAAGTGTCATATCATTTTCCTCTATAGTAATGTTATATGGCATTGTAATTAACTATTAAATAAAAATCCAATGAAGCAATATAAGGATATATTCTACCAATTTCACACTGAATGTATTTCAATAGGCCAAAAACATAATACACATAATAAAGAGGAAGAGGAGTTATGACCCCATGTGAGAAGAAATAAAGGAAATGGAAACAATTTTATGGTTTCCATTTCGTCAAACAATTGGGGAACATCCTTCTAAGATTTGTAAACATTTTTTTTAAATGGTTGGCATGCATCCTCCAACTTTTCACACTGGGTCAAAATTCAATATTGTTGAAATTGGGGAAATGGAAAAACGTTGAGATATCACCCTAGTATACATTCTTTAGGGTTTACAACATATCCACAATCCTGTAACTTGTAACATGTAAATTACCAATAAAATTCATGGATTTTTCTTGAAAGGGTGTGCATTTTTCATCATGCCCTACTTTCATGCTTTGCTATGCATTTTTTCATTTAAGCATTTTTTTGCATTTACTAGGAATTTTTTATCCTCTATGCACATAAGAGGGTTTTTGGTTTGAAAATGAACAAATAAATGTATTAGATGTTGTAAAATGATAAAATACAAACTCCACAATTTGAATCACTCAATTTGGAGGTCAAATGAGTCATGGGAATGCATTTTAGAGAAAGACAAATTTATCCTCCATTTTATAAAAAGTCTTCAATCTTGGTTTAAGGAAGAAGTCCTCTTTCATTTGAAACTACACTTAGGGTGATATAGATAGATTTATAATGTTATTATATTCACCCCAAATCTCTTATAACTAAATTTGGAGCTATATAGAAGCATTTATATGAAATGCACGCCCAATGGTGAAATTGGTATGATGATATCAGGGATATATAGGCTTATGAAACATCCACTCCTTTAGATAAATTATGCACACTCCATGGTGAAAAAATACATGCCCTAAAAATGAAAAATGCATGAAATCAAGGCAGATGAGAAATGTGCACCCTAGGAATAAAAATGCATGCCTTGTGTTGGTAATTGTATGTTGACCTTATGAAATTACATGAAAACAAGGTATTGAGGAAAATGCATGCCCTGTAAGGGAAAAATGCATGTCTCAAGTTGAAACTTGTCTTGTTGAAGTCCACACCATATTAATTTACTTTTCTTAACAAAATTTATTTATAGAAAAATATACCAATATAACCTTGAATCATTTTTAAAAAGTCAATTTCCTGCCAAGGTTTTTCTCTGCATGAGCGTGCATTCCACGAATTCCATTCCTCAGCGTCCATTCCTTTTATCATGCATTCCTTAAAAAACCATTTCAACTATGAACCCATAAAACCATGGCCGCAATTGAAATAGGGGCATCCTCTACCATGAGCGTAACAGTTGAAACAAGTGATTCCCAGGATGAAAATTTCACTTATATCAACAAATTATAGGAGTGTGTTGATTCATGGAGAGACACAATGAATTTTTTAACATGTATGATAAATATCCTAAGAATATAATATGTTTTTGAATTTATGTTTGGACCCTTCCATTTATAAAATGATGAGATAGATATTCCCATAGCTAATTATGATGAAATAACTATGGAACTAAAACTATTTGGCCAGACCATTTACCTAGACGTTGATTTTCTTGCAAGAGAAACACAAATTGCACATAGAGGGGGAGCAACATTTAACTCCAAAAAAACCCCCAAGTTAGAAAATATTGAGATGGCCAATAAAATATGTGGGAAAAAGGTCTATGTTCCCAGGAACAGTTTAAGAATGCTAGATGTTCCCCAAGAAGTATACAAGTCTTTGATTCAAATTGTCCTTAGGAAAATTATGAATCATCAAAGGATTGATATTTCTGTTGACTTCATGAGGATACTCATTTACTGGGTTGAATACAAGGCCATAGATATCCCTCATCTATTGGATAAAGAATTGAATTCTTCCCCTGATGAAAGTAAAAAAAAAAAGATTAAGTTCAGTTTCTCGAGCACACTATAGGAAATTATTGATTTATATCGACTCAATGACCAAACAAGCCCTATTAAAACCTACATTAGGAGATAAAAAAAAAGAAACCCATTGAGGAAGTACCTGAATAGAGTGAATTTGATGGTGTGAAAATCAGTTCTGATGCAGTTTCGAAAGATGAAGTTAATGTTTTCAGAACTTTAAGAGACCTACATGAATTTATGAATGAAGATTAGGAGCAGGGAGGTATGGACCATTATATGGAAATAGGAAATGATGATATTTGCATTACTTTAGGAACTATAATTTATATAATTCCTCCTAAAATGGAATTACTTGAGTATAATGTCCCTGTTATGGGTGTTGATTCTACCTCTCCAAGTTCAAATATGAATATTCCAACACAAATTTTTATAACAAATTCGTTTTCTAGGCATTTGATAGAATGATGCATTACATACTTGTTGCAATGGAGGATTATTCCTTTATATACAACTAGAAGGAAAAGTGAAAACTAAAGCACGAGGATAATATTAAATTCTTGAAGAACATTGCAAATTTTCAAACAACAATTGCGAAGCAAATGTAAGAATCAAGAAAATCAATACAATGCAAAGATTGTGTTATTGCTAGATTACGAAGTGAGGTATCCAAAATTATAGAGGAATGCAAGAGGGAGATTGATAATGGTAGGGAAATGTTCGAAATTCCATTGGATACATATACAAGAACTATTTTAATTCTTCAAGAAGAATTGAAAATAAGAACATCAATTTTGAGTATACCTCCATTGCAAACTACAACTAATTTGGAGGTGGATGAATTAAAAAATAGTTTGAAGGAGAAAGAGGAACATATTCTGATTTTTAAGACTGAATTTGAAAAAAAATGATAGAGCTAAGTGAGAAGCATAATTTAGAGATTGAAGAATATAAGAACATAGTGACCAGTTTGAAGAAAGAAAATAGTAACTAGGGTAATAAGTTGAATTAGAGAAATATGACAGTTCTTAGTGCAAATGGGAATATTAGAGAACTTTAAAAGGAAATAAAAATTCTTATTAAAGAATGTGGAAACAATAAGGATAAAGGTAAAAGTCATGGTATGGTTAAGGGAAAAGGTAAAACAACTGGCAATGCAACAAAAGAAAAGATTACAAAACTTGAAAAGGAAATAGAAAGTAAGAGTAAAAAAGTGGAAAAGATCAGGGTAAAGATAAAATTTAGGGTATGGGTAATGGTAAAGATGCAAGTCAAGGAATTCCAACAAAACAAATTCCTTGAAATGACTTGGAAAATTGGAGATAAATAAAAGAGAATATGTCTCGGGAAGCTGTCACATTAAGTAGTGTTCTGGCTGATCTCTATGCCCCATCACCAATGGTGGAATCATTGAAGATGAAAATAGATGAGAGTGATGAAAAGATTAAAGATCTCAATAATGAACTCCTACTGAACCAAAAGGAACAACATTTGGGATTGTTGGACAACTGAGAGGGGCGGGGGGTGAATCAGTTGTTACTAGGCTTAAACAATTATGCTTATTTTAAACTCTTTACACAACATTTAATGACAGTCACAATAATGCAAGGAAGTAAGCAATAGAACATTCAATATCAGTCACACATATGAGATACACAGAGACAAATATTTCCCGAGGAAACCCATACAGGGTAAAAACCTCTTCTTCTTTATATGATAAGTAATCTTTACATTCTTTACATTAT
>JASDQU010790165.1:25887-37227 GCA_032191745.1 Picea mariana | reverse complement strand
GGGTTTTAAGTTTCCAATTGCGAAAACAAAGGTATATACATATGTACAAATTTTATAATGATACCCACATACCTTCCTCTAGAATCAATGAATTTAAACTTCCAACCCCCAAGCAATCTTCTTAGATAACTAACTATTTTATCCCCATTTGACATTGTGTCTTATAGGAGGATAATGTTAGGTTTATTCACATCAATAACCCTTTTCAATGCTCATTGTTTGAAGGGAATTATTGATCCCTAAGAAATAAAGGCTATATATATCCTAAGGAACGCTTAATAGGGGCATTGTCCACTCTAATAAACCCTTCCATTGTCAACTATTTACCAAACGTAACCTCTTTTATAGATCTATTTTTTAGTGAAATAAATGGACTTATTGCCTCTTCTTCATGCCCTAGTTCCCATTCCATAGTTTAGAACTAACCCCCCTTCAATTTCCCCCTCTTATCCATACCTTTTGATTTTCCTGTAGGTAGATTCGTACATTATTATAAAGATGCATTAAAGATATATTAAAGATTGTAGA
Source organism: Picea mariana (assembly GCA_032191745.1). Classification (NCBI taxonomy): domain Eukaryota; kingdom Viridiplantae; phylum Streptophyta; class Pinopsida; order Pinales; family Pinaceae; genus Picea; species Picea mariana. Next base: position 36,699 of record JASDQU010790165.1, on the reverse strand, counting down.
AAAAGACTAAAGATCACAAAAAACATCAAATACAAGAAAAGTATGAGTCAAAATAGTATTTATCTTCCATAAAATCATCATAATAGTAGGATATTTACATGATATACATCACGGTTATAGTCTCTCTTACAAAACTAGTTGGAAAAGTGAAATATAGATCCCACAGATTTCTTATCTCTAAATATTCCTCCTACTATCTATGATCTGACAAGCCTCTCCTTTCCTATCACTCTACTTACAACCTTTATATCACCGAATTTCGACAAAAAAATGCCAAAATGTAAAACATTTTGAAAATTCCTATATATTTATATGATCCCTATGGGGAAATCCTCAATCCATACAATGGTTACATATTTTTATCATAATTAGTTTACATGTCTTTACAGGTCCTTGAGTGAGTTGTTATAGCTCATGGTTTGAGAAACATGCCTCTGTGATCTGTTTTTGATGATGGGGTGCCACATGGACCTTGCATTAACCATTGAATAGGTGTTGGAATATTGATGATGATTAGACTCCATTGAAAATACAATGAATGTCAAGGCACCAAGAAAAACAAATAACAAAATTTTGATAATTACTTAGTAATATCTGATGGTATGGTTGATTCTATCCATACCATTGAAACTCCCCATCAGACCTCAACACCATATGTAGTAGTGTTACGTTGAATGGGAAGAGAGATATTAAATTGGTATTGTTTTGCATTTGATAAAATGTCAGAGTGGATTTATAACTGGTTTGGGAAATCGAGAGTCATCCTAGGACCCATCCTTGTGGATTCATAGCCTCATCTCAGGGGTGGCCTGCTGAAGAGATCTTATGTGCAACATAGCTTAAGGTTGGGAGAAACATACGATGTTTGCAACCAGTTGGTGATTATTTCCTTAAAATATAAGTTCTCTCTAGGTTTTTCTGTAATTTATATTGCTATGTGTATAATTTGTCTTTGTGATATGTTTATGACATGTTTGTTGTTGTTAATTTTTGTGCATGGCCTGTCTAATGTATCTTTTACAGTCATGGATGTTTCCTGCTAATTACATGTGCATTTATCATGTTTTTTATTCATAAGAATGGTATCATAAATTCAAATTTCCCATGAAGGAAAATTTATAGGTACCCGGGTAATGGGTATGGATAGTTTGGTATTAGAGGAAATTCTTTTCAATTTGTTGGTATCAGAGGAAACATTGGTAGCAACATGACCCGAATTGGATAGAGGGTATGTTACAGATTGGTATAAGAGTGGAATTTATAGTACTTGCGCCATATGGGATGATTATGAGTGAAGATATTAGTTTTTTGCATGGATGTTGAGCCAACATGTGCATGGGCGGCCAAACCATTTCTTGAAAATTAGGGAATTTTTCGTGAAAAATTGAAAAAAATTAGAAAATTTTGAATATTGTACAATACAATGGCATTGGATGATGTGTGATCCATGTGGTGGTTAAAAGGCATAGCCACAATGGAATTTTTACTTGGTAGGGCCATAGTGGAAGGCCTTCATGGTGGACATCATGGTAGGGGTGTATGGGTAGCGGGATCTGGAACAAGATTTTAAGAAACTTGTTAATAAAATTTGGATCCAGATGGATGTGGAAACTTGACCCTTGCAGAAACTTCATCATATGAGATTGCATGGATTTGGAATTTTCTTTTTAGTGATTTTCATGAAAACAAGAATCTAGATATAGGAACCCTGATAGGTTGGAACCCTTAACCATTTGATATCATGGGTATCCAAGATTTCTTTTATGTCCCTTTTTATTAAAAACCTGGATGTCGGATGGGAACCTTGATTGATGAAACCTATATCATTCAGAAATTTAGAAATTTATTTAAGTGACCTATTCTTGAAAAGTGGGATCTATATATTCATGGAATCTTGTTATGTCAGAAACGTTGGGGTGTCGTTAATCCCCTCACTAGTAAAACTTCCATGACTGATCTTGACTGTCGATCTCCATTGTCTAATTGGGTGGACGTGCATGTTCATGCACTGGGGAAAAGGTGTGAGATGAGACTTGTCTATACCTACAAAAAATAGGTGAGTTTAATGTGGATGAATGATAGGTTTCTAGGTGGGCATGTAAGGTACGAGCAAAACCATAGAGCATTGGAAACTGTGTCCATCTAAGGATATGGAAATATAGAGACTTGGGATTTCTTTTTAAGTCCATTTTTATTGAGTGTTCGATGTCTGATATGCAAACTTACAGATGGAACCATTCCCATATAGAATATGAACATAATTTTAAATGCCCTTTGAAGAAAAAGTTATATTTTGGATATGGGGAACCTTGACCATCCAAAAATATGGGATTTCTATTCATCCTCTTTTAAGTGAAATCCAGATCCGAATGTGGAACATGGACATAGGGAAACTTGAGTATGGATATCTAGAAAACTATTTTAAGTTTCATTTTATAAAAACCTAGATGTCATATGTGGAATCGAGACACAAAGTAGAATATTGGATCCAAGAATATGGAAATCCAAAAAAAATTCTTAAGTTCCTTTTTCACAAAAGTTGGATCTCGAATATTGGAGGCTAGGCCAAGGTAGTTATAGAAGTGACATGGAATTCCCTTTGGGTTCCATGTGGACATCATTCCACATCATATTTCCACATCAACGTGTCATGTTATCTTTCCATGTCATCATTCCCACACCAAATCCTATGTCAACAAATGCCACATCAACATCTAGGTAACAAAGATCCGAGATTGTTAAGAACTAAATATCAAAATAGAATAAAAACCTTAGAATAAGTACTCAATGCCTTGACAAAGAGACAAATTCAGATAATGAGCCTCTTTGAGGGGGAAACCTCCTTATACATCATATGAATTCAAAATTACAAGATGAATCCAAATGAAAAGATCTCCTTGGTATATATAGGAGACTAGGAGGTACAATTACAACTAATGGACCCAAGCCGACTAAATAAATTAACAATACTAATGTAATATTCCCCAATTAAGGGGTAATGTGCCACGAATTAGGGCTTAACAAGCCCCTCCCCTTCAGAAAAGTGTTGTCCTCAACAATTGAGTAGTTCTGGATGCTTCTATATAAAAGACTCATCTTCCCATGTGGAATCTTTAGCAGGTAGTTTCTTCCACTTAATGAGATACTCTGAAATTGATCTACTCCTCAGCTAGTGAATTCTTGTGTCATTGATAGCTTCTAGCTCCAATATGATTTTTCCATCATCATCAAGTTCTGGAAATATAGTTTGAATTGAAATCTTATCACCTATAACCTTATTTAAGGATGAAACATGGAAAAGATGGTGTACTCGCAAAGATGCAGGCATATCCAATTTGTATGCCATAGTACCAATCTTTTGAAACACCTTACAAGGGCCATATTACTTCGATGATAATTTATTATCTTTCTTAGATTTCTTGAGGGACATATGTTTGTATGGTTGTAGTCTTAAAAATACCAAATCCCCAACTTCAAAACTTCTTTCACTAGGATTTTGATCTGCTTGTTGTTTCATGCAATTTTGTGCCATGGTCAGGTTGTGCTTTAAGAGTTGGAGAACTTGTTGTTGATGCTTGATGTGATCTTCCACTGCTTGAACCTTAGATTTTTATTTTAGAGAAGAAGTGATGGATGGTGGGTGATATCTATAAAGCAACATAAATGGTGTCATTTTTGTTGCAGTATGAAAGGAAGTGTTATACCACCATTTTTCCAAGGGTAACCACTTGAACCATTGTGTTTGTTTATCATAAATTTTTTCACTATCTCAGTTTGTCCATTAGATTGAGGATGATAAGATGAGCTATGATCCAATTGAGTACCCAAACAAGAAAATAATTATGTCCAAAAATTTCCAGTGAAGATGGGATTTATGTCACTTACAATAATTTTTGGGCTTCCATGTAGATTTTGAACTAACTCCATGAATGTGGTAGAAAGTGTATTGGATTTGAAAGGATGCGAGAGTGCACAAAAGTGTGCATACTTAGTAAGTATATCAAAAATCACCATGATTACACTCTTTACTTGAGACTTTGGTAACCCTATGGTGAAATCCATGGAAACCTCCTCCCAACGCTGACTTGGAATGACTAATGGTTGTAAAAGACCTAGGGTCTTAACTGTTTCCACCTTATTTTGTTGGTAATCCAAAAATTCTACCACAAACCTTTGAACATCATTTTTAAGGCCATCCCCAAAAAATTCCCTCTTGAACCTGTGATAGGTTTTCAAAAATCCTAAGTGCCCTCCTACTAGAGAGGTGTGCAATTCAAAAAGTGCCTTTTGTTTGATTTGGGAGTTCATACATAAATATAAGTGATCTGTGTACCATAGTGAATGATTTTTCCGTGTAAATGTATCAGATGCACTAGAATCCTACCGCAACCTTTGAATGAGAGTCCACACTTCTTCGTCATTCTTCCATTCATCCCTTTCTTTTGTTATCCAATTAGGTTGGATGATAGATATAACACAGATAAATGCCTCAACATATTCATCCTTTCTTGAGAGTGCATCTTCCACAACATTTTTCTTCCCCTTTTTTTAGATGATTTCAAATTCATAACCCAACATCTTGGTCACCTGTTTTTGTTTCTCTTCTGAAGATAGTCTTTGTTCCAATAAGTATTTAACACTGTCATGATTTGTTTTGGCCTTGAAGTTCCTAACTATTAGGTAAGGGCGCCATTGCTTCAATGAATGTAGTATTTCCATCATTTCATTATCATAAATGAGTTTTTGTAAGTCCTTTACCTTGAGTGGTCGACTTTCAAAAGAAAGGGGCCTTCCTTCTTGCATTAGAACAACACCAATGCCATTTCCCGAGGCATCAAATTTCACAATAAAGGTTTTTGTCAAGTCTGGTGTGGCCAAGACAAGAGATTTACACATTTCCTCTTTAAGTTGATCAAAATCTTGAGTAGTTGATGGATTCCATGAAAATGTATCCTTCTTATTTAATGTAGTTAAAGGTGTTTCTATTCTTCCATAGTTACAAACAAGCTTGCAGTAGTAACATGTTAAACCCAAAAATACTCTAAGATTCTTCAATATTTTGGGAATCAGCCATTCCATCATGGATTTAATCTTGTTAGGGTCTACCTTGACACCTTCGTGAGATACAATATGACCAAAATACTAGACCTCCTTCACCCCAAAGAAACATTTGGACGTTTTGGCATATAGTTGTTTCTCCTTTAGTAGTTGTAGCACCCTGTCTACATGTCGAACATGATCTTCCAAAGACTTTATATATATTAGTATATCATAAAAAAATACCAACGCAAATTTTTGAAGGAAGGATTGAAAATGGAATTCATCAACCCTTAGAATGTGGAAGGTGCATTCGTAAGGCCAAAAGGCATGATAAAAATTCAGAATGGCCTTCATGAGTTTTGAATGCTATTTTTAGGATATCTTCTTCTTTCATTCTAATCTAATGATACCATGAACAAAGATCCAAATTTTTGAAGTAGATTGCTCCATGTAGTTCATCTAACAATTCATCAATGATAGGAATGGGAAAATTATCTTTAATGGTGATCTTGTTGAGATCTCTATAGTATGGACACATATTCCATGAACCCTCTTTCTTGAGTACCATTACCACCAATACAAAGTAAGAACTTTGGCTAGGTCTAATAATTCCAGCCTCTAACATTTATTCAACCGTGTGCTCAATTTCACTCTTCTGGGCATAAGGGTATCTGTAAGGTCTGATGTTAGGAGTAACACTCCCAGGAATTAAGTGAATATCATGATCATGATCACGACTGGGTGGAAGACCTTTGGGAATATCTTCAAATACTTTGGAATGCTTATAAATGATCCGTTAGAGATATAAGGGAATAAATGGCTTAGATGTTTGAACATCTAGTGAGCATAGTTGTACAATTACACCATGATGCCCATTTTTCAATAATTTTGTCATTCTATTAGAGCTTACCACCTTACTGGGTTTCCCTGTGATGCCCTTTAACTCAAATTCCTTTCCTTCCAATGAAAATTTCATGAAAAGTTCTTGAAAATTAAAATCCATGTTTCCCAATGATTGTAACCATTAGACCCCTAGTACGACATCAACACCACCCATGGGTATAGAAATAATTGGACTATTCATTATATATTCCCCCATAGAAAGATTGATCTTATGAAATTTTCTTGAGCAATTGATAGTTCCTCCATTTTCAATCATTACTTGAAACTATGGTGTTGGATATATAAAGTAATTGAGAGCTTTGGATAATTTGCAGCGAATGAAATTATGAGTACTAACAGAATCAATTAGCACTATTACCTTTTTATTTTTGATATATCCTTCGATCTTAAGGGTTTGACGAGTGATAATTCCATCCAATGTATGGCATGATATGGTGGGAGTCATCCCTTCAGAACAAATCTCTTCTATATCTTCATCTTGAGATAGTTCTTGTTCTTGTTCTTGTTCTCCTTCCTCTTCACAATCTATGTAGAATAATTTCTTCTCGCCACACTTATGTCCCTTACTGTACTTGTTGTCACAATTAAAGCATAAAGATTTTGATTTTATTTCCTCCAATTATTGAGGTGTTAACCGTGTAGGTTGAGGTGTTTTAGAAGAAGGAACATTATTCTCTCGATAGATGTTAGGGGTGGTCCTTCTAGTAGCCATAGCCATATTTTTACTTTCAACATTTCTCGCCACCATGAATGCATTCTCCAATAATTTGGGTTACCAAAGGTGAACCTCATGTTGAATTTTATCCTTTAAAGTTCACATGAAGATATCAATCGGGTGCTCATCTAGAATATTTGTTACCTTTATACTCAATCTGTGGAAGTTCTCAATGTTCTCTGAAACTGAACCATTTTGCTTGAGATTTATCAATTAGATGAATAAGGTATTGTTCCTTGTATCCTCATAGTGTGCTATCATTTCTTCAGTGAAAATTGTCCAAGTGAAAAGTGATTTGCAAGAAAAAATCCATCGATACCACACAAAATAAGTAGGTTCTAAATATAAGGATGCAATTTATACCTTTTTTGTTTGAGGCACATCATGTAAATAAAATAATTGCTCCATATATAGTATCCATTTGATTGGATCCTTTCCATCAAACTTTATCATATCAATCTTAGGAAAGTGGTTGGTCTTCAACCAAAAGATGGAGTTTCTCCAGTCTTGATTCATCTTCCTTGTGTCCTCATCATGAATTTCATGGGATACATTCTCACTTTTAGGTGGCCTCTCTATTAGAAACTTTTTCAACCCTTCCATGATATCCTATTTTAAGCCATCCAAATTAGCATCCATCATCGCTTCCATCTTAGAATCAGTTGAATCCATCATCCTTTGTAGTTCATATTTTTTTATTKCCTTTTTCTGTAAATCAACTATTTCCTTGCACATTTCTTCACCGTCATCAAGAGTCCAAGTAGGATTTGAGGGCTTATTTGATGTAGAATTTCCCTTTTTTGGTGGCATGTTGGACAAGTATCACTGCAAGGTAGGAATTCGTAATTGTAATAGGTAGAGGTCCTCATAGATAAGGGAGTGTTAGGTTTTATAGCTCTCCGATATACGTGCAGGGTCCAAAAATAGTACTCGACCCAATATCTTAGGGGACTAACTAAGGAGGATTGACCATTCCCCTATTCATACTATCCAACTACCTAGGTACTAGAGAGTGATCTCCTCGAGTGTTGTTCTTAGTGTACTATAGCAACAAGATGACCAAATGGTTTACTTGGTTGGTCTCAGGAGTCTAGGGGATCTCCCGATATACTCCAAGTACGTGGGAGATCAAATCTATATTAGTGTTGTCTAATACGCAACCATTCAAAAAGGGAATTTTGATATTCTCTAGGTACATGGAAGAACCACACAGTCCCCAGGTTGTAGTGCTGACAAGTAATGATAGCTCCTACATTTAAAGATGCTGGAATACATCCTAAAAAACCCTAAGATTCTCCCAAATTTATGTGATATTCCTTTTATCCCACTTTATGTTGGCATTATTAATTGTGTGTTGCCATTGATGGCAACATGAGTCAAACATGTACAATAATCAGAGAAAAGGAAGATCAACTTGTGGCAGAAGTAATTCATGATCATTGTTGATCATGATAGGATCAATAGTGATCATATGATTCTAAAACTCAGGAAAGGTAGCATGGAGAGAATCAATGTACAAAAGGAGTAATGAAGCACAAGTTATTAAAATCTCAGAAGAAATAACGATGAACATATAAGAAGGAAGAACATTAACCAAAACTTATAAGAGATGACACACAAGAGGCATTCAATAAGGAATCATATGATATCATGACCGTTTATCAAACACGGATAAAAAGACAAGTGATTGAGGAGGAATCTTATCTGTTGATGAATTTTTCGAGACAGTCCAGGACCGTCAGATCGAGATGAAGCCAGAAGCTGGGAGAAATTAAATCCCAACCATCAGATTAGGATAAATAATCCTCAACCATAGATCACAGTAAAGCAAAGTATATGGTCAACTCCGGCACTGAACACTCCAGTGAAAAGAAGCCAAGACAAGGTAAGTTTACTCAAAGGCCGAAGGCTCAAAGTCACGAACTACCATCAACAGTTTATCTAGAGTGAAATATGGGAACCGTTAGGTCAAAGTAAAGGGAAGGAGGTGGTCAACTCTAGCACTGACCACTCTGGCAGAAAGGATTTCGAATTGAACCAGAATTCTCGAAGCCCAAATTCATGAAGAAACACTAGTCGTCTGATCTAAGGAACATTTCGGGAAATATCCCAACCATTGGATCGAGTAAAGTGGAAGGATAGAATAAGAAAGGCCAAAGGAATGAGATCTCAAATATCCTAATTCTTAACAACCATTCAATTGTGTTAATATTTTCGGGTCAAAGAAGGATTGTTAGATGAATTCAAGTTACTCAAGGTTTATTCTTTGGGGAATCTCACTCTAGAAGAATTGGGAAGTGGGAAAAAGTGAATAACCTAAAGTCTCGAAGGCCGAAATGAATCTAGACCATTGATCTAGAACTGATCACAGTCATTGGATCAAGGATTCTTATGAACCTAAGACCATTACATCCAGGAGGAGGACATGTGACACATCAGGAGATCCACGTCAACAATACCACGTCAACAAGGACACATGACAAAATCATATGGTGACAGGTGTCTAGGTCTAGTTGTCACTTTAGGTTATGTAAGTCACGAATATAGGTGATACGTGGCAGCCACTCAGCTAAAGCCACATTAACAATGACGTCAATATGATGCATCACTCTGGAAGTATGTCCTTCGGGGATTACCAGTTCCTCCTACCAGCTTCTTACTGAAGCATCAAAGGTCGAACCTAAATTTGGTTGTTGATCTAAGATCCTCTGGGTTCTCACATGAACATTAGATCAAAACATAGTGGAAATATAATGTAAGCACTTCCATTTTAAATACTTCAGCGTTGACCAACTCTAGTGAAAATTGGAGCAACAATTACCTAGACCTCCGAAGCCCCAGAGTCCTGAAATCTTGAAATAAATAATGGCGATCCATCTCAACCTTTGATTAAGTCATAGCCGTCTGATTAAGTAGTAAAAGGATAAGTAAGGATTGGAACTGGACAGTTGATTTGGTTCCGGGAATCATGTCAACCATTGGATCAACCCTTGCAAGAGGTAACCACTTTGGGAATTTGAAACTTAGGAAGATTGGATGAATTTAAGAGAGAAATTGATCGAAGGCCGAAGTCCAAAGGACTAGGTTGCATCCCCCGATCAAAGGTTACAAACAGATAAGCCATGAGGCACTGGGAACACCGCTTAAATTAATAATCCCATGGTTTTGCGCATATGGTTACATGTAAATGGTTTGAAGGAAGTGCCTCTACACAATTCGATTTATGCAATATTTGAAGAGACAAAGGAAATTTATCCATACCTATGATCGATTTATGAAAAATAGGTCAAAGGGTTGTTCAAAGAATATGAAGGTTAGAACTCATCGTTCCATTTCCAATGATAGGTGGTACGCTAGGTTTAAAGTTGAAGACCCAGAATGATGTTCAAATGGTGGTTATGCATTGGTCCCAAAGTTGTTGTAAGTGGGCACGTTAGTTGTAACTTGTGGCACAAGTTGTTGGATCATGTTGTCATTGATGCCAATGGTTTTTCATTGATGCCAATGGTTTGATTACTTGGGAGATTGTTGGATCATTTGTCATTGATGCCAATGGTTTGATTACTTGGGAGATTGTTGGATCATATGTCATTGATGTAAATGGTTTGGTTTGATTGATGTCATTGGTTGATGTCAAGTAATTGATTGATATGATGCCCTTTATGAGAATGTTATATGTCCAAGTGGAAACCAATCGATGCAAAGATGAATCATTATTGTGGTTGATAAGGTGCACAAATGGATGAACTCCTAAGTGGTCCCCTTATGGTGAAAGCCCTCACGGGAAGACGCTTTGTGGAGCAAGAGGACCCATGCTTGTATGTGGAATAATGAGATGAAGATCAATGAAGTTGTTGGTGAAACTATCCTATATGGATAGTTCTTGTCATGCCATTTCCAGTGGTATGTGGAATATCACATAACTCCTCACGGTTTGAGAGTTATGGCCTTATGAATTTGGAGAACCCCCATATGAAGACTTGAAGCCCCAAAAGGTCAAAGAAGTAAAAGTACTTGAAAAGAAGAAATCATTATTTAAATGATAAAGTAAAGTAACAAAATCAAGATGGATTATTTAAATAATAAAGAAAAGTGACAAAATCAAGAAGGAATATTTAAATGATAAAGTATTGGAGAACTTTCTATTCATGGAA